>JADILG010000343.1:0-23260 GCA_017591655.1 Thielaviopsis populi
GGGAGGCGGGAGGTGGGAGAGGGCGAGGGCGAGGGCGAGGGCGAGGGAACCGAATAGAATGTACCAGACATCGGCTGGATGACGCATTCTGGTTTTGGGAGGTGTTTTTCTTAGGGTGTTTTTTTCTTTCTTTCTTCTCTTGTGCAGTTACTGAGCTCGTGCTACGTTTGGTTTTTGTTTCTTTTCTTTTCTTTTTTTTTTGCTCATGTGCGTGTTAATGATTATTGTTTCTTTTACATGGGAAATCTGCCTTTGTGATACAAAGTGTAGTCGAGCTTCCAAAAAAAAGAAAATGTATCGAGGCATAGGAAGAAGAAGGGCAGAGAAGCTGAGAGAAAACGGTACCTGTCTTTAAGCGGCGTGGTCCATACAATTTGGAGGTACCTCTGACTTCTCGTCACCAGCACTAAGCTTGGCTAAGGCAGGTTGGGTGGCCAAGGGCTGCAATTGGCTGTGATTGGCTGTGGCTCATTGGGAAGGGAAGGAGCCAGCGACGTCACCTGCCGCATTTTGACTTTTGGCATTTGCAACTGCCTTTATTTCTTTTTTTCCTTTTTTTCAATTAATTCTTTATTTTTATTTTTAATTCTTCATATTTTCTCTTTCTCTTTATTTTTATTTTTCTTTTCTTTTCTTTTCCCTTTCTGCCGCGCATCTTTCTTCGTCCATTCATCTTCTCCCTCTTTCTTTACCGAAGCCTCTTTCCCTTGTTCCCACTAATCAATTTGCCGCCATTTCCACTCCTCGACATTGCCAGCCATTGTTCTTGCGTTGGATAGTGAGTGCATCACACACAGAGAGAAGAGAGATCTGCCGCATGCCACATCGCATGCATTGTGACGCAATCGCCCGCCCAGCACTTTATACCCGCAGCATTCGTCTTTCTCGACCGCGTCAATGGGCGCCAAGAGAACGCCTCGAGCTCGCAAGAGCTCCAGCGGCGAGCTGCCCAAGTCGTCTGGCCAATATGAAGGATACCCGCCGTCCTACGGCTTCGGCCACACCAGCCTCGCGCCCTCGGCCATGTCCGATTTCGCCACTGACTTTTGCAATGCTGCGCACATGGACGCCTTTGAGCAGGCTCTAGCAGCGCCAGACTCGCTCCTGTCGCCCACGATATCGTCGCCGTATGATACACAGACAGCCTCGCCGACTCTGTATAGACGCCACAGCTCCCTGCCCGATCCATCATCTCCTACTTCCTCGACCACCGGGCTTCTGTCGGCACCCGTAGTGCCTACCGGCCCCGATGCCGCGTCACCAGATCTCCTTTCGCCAACAAAGGCCATGTTCTTCTCGGCCAAGAACGACTGGGCGCCCGTCAACGAAAAGGTCAAGCGCCCAGGCGTCAAAGCGAAGCTCAAGACCAAGTTGAAACCCAAGCGGGACAAACGACCGCTCGCCCTGCTCCAAGGCCAGCGCACAAAGGACGAGACGCGCGAGGGCGTTTTCTACGCTCTCCTCAAGTGGCCTCTGTTTGCTGGTATCCTGAGCGTGCTGGTCTTTGAGTGGCTTGCTTATCTCCTTACCCGCTTCTACATCTGGTGGTACGAACACTTCTTCTCATGGCGCGGCCCCCGAAATGTTCTGCGCCAGCGCCTACAGCGCGCAACAACATACGACGAGTGGGTTGAAGGAGCAAGCTGTCTCGACGACTTCCTGGGCAGGCAAAAGTGGAAGGAGGATGACAAGTTTGCCTACTACGACTCCGCCACAGTCCGCAAGGCGCTTTCGCAGCTCAAGAAGCTCAGGGCTGAGGCAGAAGCTGCAGATTCCAAAGGCGACAGAGAGTCTTTGGCTGCCAGCGAGCTGGCGGCCCTGCTGCAGAGTTGCGTCAAGAACAACTTTGCCGGCGTAGAGAACACGCGACTGTACAGCCAAACGTACTATGGCACCAAGAATCTAGTGCAAGAGTTTCTCGACGAGTGTAAGTTGCGCTGACAAGTCTTGCCGTCGGCCCCGTGGTCGATTCACACAAACTAACCCTTTTGTCGTACCAGTATCTCGCTGCATCGACTGGGCTGCCAAGTCGCCCTCGCTTCCCGACGATCGCCGCCACCTTCTCTTCAAGCATCTCTCAACCAACTACGGCCGGACCGCGCTCTGCCTCTCGGGAGGTGCCACCTTCTCCTTTTACCACTTTGGCGTTGTCAGGGCTCTGCTCGATGCTGATCTGCTCCCTGACGTCATCACGGGTACTAGCGGTGGCGCCATGGTAGCGGCGCTTGTCGCTACCCGCACCAACGAAGAGCTGCGCCAGGTGCTTGTTCCCGATTTAGCAGACAAGATAACCGCCTGCAACGAGCCCATCACCACCTGGTTCCCTCGCTGGTGGAAGACTGGTGCTCGCTTCGATGCCGTCGACTGGGCGCGCAAGTGCCAGTGGTGGACGCGCGGCTCAACCACGTTCCGCGAGGCATACGAGCGCACTGGGCGAATCCTCAACATCACATGCGTTCCCGCCGACCCCCACTCGCCTACCATTCTCTGCAACTATCTGACCAGCCCAGACTGCGTGATTTGGTCTGCTGTCATTGCGTCTGCGGCGGTGCCAGGCATCCTGAACCCGGTCGTGCTGATGATGAAGACTGCAGACGGGTCTCTGCTCCCATACTCCTTTGGCCACCGCTGGAAAGACGGCAGCTTGCGCACCGACATCCCCATCCGAGCCCTGAATCTTCACTTCAACGTCAACTTCACCATTGTCAGCCAGACCAACCCGCACATCAACGTCTTCTTCTTCCATTCGCGCGGCTCAGTCGGCCACCCCGTGACGCACCGCAAGGGCAAAGGCTGGCGCGGCGGCTACATCGGCTCGGCCATGGAAAACTTTCTGCGGCTCGACATGATCAAATGGCTGCGCTTCATCCGCAGCACCGAGCTCCTCCCGCGCCCGCTCGGCCAGGACTGGTCGCAGCTGTGGCTGCAGCCCTTTAACGGCACCATCACCATCTGGCCCAAGAGCCGGCCGTCCGACCTGGCCCGCATCCTGTCCGACCCGGACTGGCCCATTCTTGCGCGCATGCTGCACGAGGGCCGCCAGAGCGCCTTCCCCACGCTCAAGTTTGTCCAGAACAGGCTCGCTGTCGAGCGGCGCGTCGAGCGCGGCCGCGTCGAGTCGCGCCTGCGCAGGGCCGGCATCGTCGACGGCCGAGCCGTCGATCTGATGAGCGAGGACGAGATGCAGAATGTGCTCGACAAGTTGCACGGCCCGAGCTCCAGTAGCGGCGCGTCGAGTGAGGCGAGTATGGACGAGGAGGAACACGAATAGACGGTGCGTGTATAGAGGACGCAACGGGCTTTATGTCAGCGAGTGATATACCAAGTTTTTCTTTTTTTTTTTCTTCTTCTAGATATGTTTTGCTCGTCAGCTTCTTCATTCCTGGCTCTTCATGCGTCAAGTCAGCATTACACTCATCATGATATTACATATACAATAAAACGTTGTGCCTTTCTGCCGTACTCGGACTTTGTGCCGTGGCTTTTCCTTTTCCCCTCACAGTAATCGTTGATTGGCATTAAGATGAAAAGGAAGAGTAAAAGAGAAAAAAAAAGAAAAAAAACCCCTCCTAAACACAGTTATCTAAATCCCATTGCCCTTCTCTTTTCTTTTCCTCACTTCTTTCTGCTGCTCCCCCCTCTGCAAAAAAAATAACAATTTTTGTCTTGTCCATGATCCCTTTTTTTCTCTTCTTTCTTTTGTCCGCTACGCACCTCTCATCCTTCTCCTCCTCCTCCTCCTCCTCCTCCTCCTCCTCCTCCTCCTCCTCCTTACTTCATATACTGTACCATATTTGGATTCTCTTTTCTTCTGGTCGTCTTACTGTCTCCGGCTCTTAATCAGCTGCAGCAGGTACTGTGTCACGGCCTTGCGGTCCTTGCAGCCTACCAGGCGCGTCAGGAACTCGTTGGCGTCGAAGCCGAGCTGCGGCGCCAGCACGCCCTGCACATTCTGGATGTAGGCGTCACCAATCTTGAGATAGATGGTCTGCTCGAGCGAAATGATTTCGTTGAGCAGCTGCTTCAGCTGTGCGTCCGTGTCGGGCCGGAACTGCGCGTCCTGGATCACTTCCCAGCACACGGGGTGGAAGCGTTCCATCAGGAAGTTGTCAAAGCCGGGAATCACCGGCAAAGGCCCGCCGGAAGGCGCAGTGGGGGGTTCGGAGATGATAGTCAGGTTGGGACCACCCCAGATCTGGGTCATGCGGGTCATGACGTTAAAGCCCAGTCGACTCTGTCCGACGTTCTGGCCCAGGTTACGAGCAATGCTGAGGATTGACGAGATGATGGTCTCAAAGAAGTGCTGGTTCTTTTCGCTGATAAAGACACTCTCCAAGCCGTTGTTCAGAATGACCTGGACGAAAGTCAGGTACTCACGACGAAGCTCCAGCAGCTGGATCTCATCGTCCGTGCCGGCCACAGGCTCGTAGAGACCAGTGTGGATACGCTCCACCAAGGGAACGAGGAGAACGTCGAGAATCTCTAGAATCTCCCCCTTGAAGCTGTGCATGAGCTGGCCCACCAAACGCAGGAAAAAGGAAATCTCGTCGTTGGCAGAGTTGCCAGACATCAGGCCGTCGATCCACTGCGGAAGCTGCGGCAGCATGTTTGCGCCCATCACAGACAGGAAGCGCGAGAATGTTGACCGCGCGGCCTGGCGAATGTCGTGGTTGAACTTGAGCTGGCTCAAAGCAACCAGGACAATCTCGGTGGCCTGGGAGAAGACCTGCACCACTCCAACGGGCGCGACCTTGGGCTTGTTCTCGGCCTTACTAGCGCTGATGATGGCGTCGGAGAAGCCGGGTGCCAGCATACCCAGAGCCATGATGGAGTGGTGTACCTGCAGGAGGGCCTGGGCATCGTTGCCCACGGCCTTGGGAATGTGTGCCTGGATATCCGCAAAGATGGGCTCCATGATAGATCTGGCATAAAAGGCCTGGCGATCTACCGGAGTGGCACTTGTCGAAGAGATGAAGCCGATGGCCTCAAAGAGATTCAGCTGGCTGGTGAATAAAGCATCGGCAGAGTGATCGCTCTCGTCTGAAGAGATGTGGTCATCGGCATCGTCACTGTTAGGGACTTCGGCCTTGATGGGCAACAAATCTCCAATCGATTTTATCACGCCCTCTGCAACGTTTCCAATCTGGCCACGCAGCTGCTTCACAAAGCGGGCAAACAAATACCAAGAACGGGACTTGATGCGGATATGATCGTGATGAACCAGGTGAATGAAGTTTTCGAGCGCAATATGTATCAGTTCGTGGTTGGCTTCGAGAATGGCGCAGTAGCGAACGCAAATTTCCATGTACTGAATGAGAATAGCCGGATGAGGGTAGCTGGCAATTCCTGTAGTCCATAGAGATTAGTATACGTGTGTATGTGTGTGTCTACTACTTGACCATTGTTTCCTTTTGATTTTGCTATAGTTGGAAACTTACCAGAGTGAATCATGCGTTTCATGAGAATCACCAATCTCTCAGAGGCCGCCGTTGAGGGCTGGTTCTTGGCAGTCAGGCCCTGGTTAGGCAGCGCAAGCTCGCCAAACAAGAACATCTCATACAGCGCCAAATCCAGGTCACGCCAGTTCATCTGCGTGCCCTGTTCGTCTAGCGTCTGGAAGGCATTGCCGACAACATTGCTCAGAACGTCAATGTACAGGTTCTGGTCAATGACGGCAATGGACTTTTGCAGGTTATGGAGCTTTCTCCGCAGGTCCTCGAACTCGGCATCGTCGGTCTGACTGTCTTCGCTGGCCCAAGTTGAGGTCTCGTCGTAGCGCATCTTGAAAATGATGGCGTTCAGGATTGCAGGGAGCATCTCGCCATAGAATGGAGGGACAGCCTTGAACTTGCGAATGGCGGTGAGGAGATCGGTTAGGGAGGGGATAACGGTGGAGCACACCTCGTCGTACTCGTCGGAGAAGAAGCGCAGGAGAAGAGGCAAAAAGTTCTGGAGGTGTTGCTCAGCCATAGCCTTGGCCTCAACAGTAGTATTGCTGTCGTCGATAGCCTTGACAACATCAGTCATGACTGAGTTGACCATTTTGGCGAGGGCCTCGGCAAGATCAGTGTCGTACTTTGGTGTCGATTTGTATTCGTTGAGCGGAGGGCTAGCGACAAGCTCGGTACAGATTTCGCGGAGCTTGAGGAAGTTGATGAGCTCCATCTTGTCGGCAGACTTCATCTTCTTGCTCACAATCTCGGTCAGGGTCTCGATGGCAGCATCTCTGATCTTGTCCTCGTTGCCGTTGGGGTTTGAGCGTCCGACGACAGGGAGCAGCAGGCTAAGCATGTCTTGGCTAATGACGAGGGAAATGTCCATCCAGCTCACCCACTTTCCTATGGCCCGCAGAATCATTTCCACGACAGCATCGTTGTTGTTGGAGTAGTAGGCCAGAAGCTCTCGCCAGGACTGGGCAATCTTCTGCATGTCTTGTGCTCTGATCTGGTCCTTGAGTTCCGTGTTGCGCTTTGCTTCTTGGGCGTCTCGGGACAGCATCATGTCGGCGATTTCATCGTGGATGGAGGTGAGGATGCGGAGGTACAATGCAACACCAGGGGCATTGTCGGGCTGCGAGCTTCCAGGGAGCCGAGTGAGGGCCAGGAAATCGTCGATGAACGAGGACCAGCCAGTGCGGTACAGAAAGACAAAGATGTACGTTAATGACTGGCAGAGCTTGTTACGGATGGCCGCGCTATCGACTCGGCTGGGGTCGCCGGATGCATAGACGTTTTGGGCATACTGGAACAGGGTGTCCTTGAAGTACCCTAAGCTCCGGTCATCTAGATTGTGGTTATGGATGGCATAGTTGATGATGTCAAGGCTGTACAGGCGGGTTAGTTCCGAGACTCTGGGTTCTCGGGTGAAGAGTCGAAGGGCGGCTTCCCAGGCCTGTGTGTTGGAGCGGAGTTGGAGGATGTAGTCTACAGCCTGTTCTTTGAGGGCACGGTCGGAGTGAGGGTTGCCGGCAATCTGAACGGCGTTTTCAATCTGGATGTGGCACGGAAGCGATCATCAGTATGGGCCATGCCATGTGAAAGGAGGAGAAGGAGAGGGGAGCCATTGAGATGGTTGGTTGGGTCGGTCAGGTGCATTGTCGTGTCAGAAGATGGAGAGCCTCATGCAGTGTGACGACTAAAGCGACATGGAGAGGGCAGCAGGCAGTAGATGAGTACTTTGGGGTCTTTCTTGCAAACCTGATTCTTTTCCTTGTCCATGGATAATACATTATATGTGGTGGTGGTGGTGGTGATGTGATGTGATGGTGGGGCTCAATTCAAAGTAATCTTGGTGGGCCAGCAAACGATTGCCATGGCGGGAAAGGGAGGAGAGGAGAGAGGAGGGGGGAGAGGGGAGAGGAGGGGAGAGGGGCAAATGGTGCTTGATGACGACATCACTAGGCCAGACAAACTCACCTCGGCGTCCATGTAGATGATGCGGTGCCGTGTGATGGGCGACGGAGGTTTACAGGGCGGTAGAACAAACGAACGCAGATGCGAGCGAATTGGGCTATTGGCGGGTGGAGGAGTGGGTAGAGAAAGCTGTGAGGCTCGTCGCAACAGAGGCTGTTTGCGGTCTATTGTGTGGTCCTGGAGGCGTTGGCTATTACGGCGTGTGGTCTCGCTCGCTGGGGAGAGGGGGGGGGAGGGGATCGCTTGATGCGTGTCGGGGCGTCAATCCAGGCTGGTCGTATGAAAGACCTTCTTTTTTTTTCGGGGTTAACTGGTAGCTAGCGATGTCGTGTGTGTGTGAGAGAGAGAGAGAGAAAGAGAGAGAGGACGAGAGAGAGGACGAGATGGCAGAAAAGAAAAGCGACAGGATATATAACCACCGTCCCTGGCCTCGCTACAGTCAAACAGAGCAAAGGATCAAAGCACAAGCTGGACGAATATCGAATATGACGCCTAGGCGGTGAGGTGAGCACGGCAGTAACGATAAGAAGCGAAATAGGCTACTGGTGATGTTGGCCGCAGGAGGGAAAAATGTCACAAGACTAAGAAGTAAAAGCCAAATAAAAAAAATTATAGCTTCAAGGCCATCACAAGTTTGTGCTTGTGCTTGTGCTTTTTTGTGGTGGGGTTATTTTGGATGCGGAATTTTCACCCTTCTTTTTGGCTACGCTCCAACTGTATTGTGCTATTGTGCCAGAGCCCCAGAGCCCGAATAGGCAACGCCTGGCAGGGTACCGTGCGCGGCAGATCCCCGGGTGAACCGGGGTGCAACGTCTGTCCTACAGAGTAGGTAAATCAATAAAAATAAAATAAAAACAAAAATACAGCAAAATATCTTGAAATATCTTGAAATATATTAAGAAATTCAAAAAAAGAATTTAAAAAAGAATATTTGAACCGAATATATATAAAAAAAGAGCCCTTCTTCCCGCCGTCTATCTCAGCATCATCCGCCCCTCAACTCCCCCCAGCTCCTCCCACGTCATAGCATCATCTTAGATGACCCTTTCCAAGCCTCTTGCCAGCCCACTGCTGAATCGTTTTCATGGTCGCAACTTCGCTGAGCATCGACACTGTGCCGTCGTCACCGAGATCCCCGTGTGGCACCCGAGCAATCCAGTACACATGATCCGGGAGTGCAAGCTCCAGCACGATGTTATTGAAGCCGGATGTGAAGTCGGTTAGATTCACACTGCAGAAGGCAATGTTTGCAGGCAAGTCTGGCCCATGTGCTCTCTGGGCCTTGGCGGCGCCTGTCTTTGGATAAATGAAGTTTCCTGAGGAGAGGATAAGCTCGCTGTGCTTGTATTTATCGCTAACTCGAAAGAAAAATAAAAAACAATACAAATAAAAATGCAAATAAAACCGGGAGTCAGCAAAACTGCGTGGCATATCCAGAGACCAACATGGCCATTTATGAAATATACCAGAGGTTTCCGGAGAACGACGCAAGGAGCCATGCTGGGATAAATGCAAGGAGGGATACATGACGTCGGGTAACAATATATACTAGAGTCGTGGAAGGTTGGTGTGACCTTGGGAGTTGTCACTCGGGGCTCGTGGTTATACCAGCTTCAATCCTGACTGTAGCTTTCGTCTCTCTTCCTATAGGCAACCTGAGCTGGGAGGAGAAGCCATGTCTGTGATTTCAGACCCCCTCCCCGCTCTGCTTTGCCTTCATTCAAGCAGAGATGAAAAAAGAACCTTAATTGCTGGAAAAATCCGAGTCTGAATCATCAAAGTTAATGGCCGCAATGATCTCATCTCCTTCTTCGTCCCATGACATGCCATCTTCTAACGCCATCTTCTTGCGAGTCAGTATATCTATATACCGCATTCCCAATAGTCTGACTGAATAAGCTAGGACCCTCACAAGCTTTGGAGATACCATTCGAGTTACAACTACCGTCGCCTGGTTGCACATGTCTGTTATGAAGTGTAGCCACCCTTCTTGATTGGAGAAACCACATCGCATCGAGTTAGCAACTGGTGTTGTGTCAGGCAAATTTTCAACCAGACTCAGGTTGATGATGAGCTCGCTCAACTGTAGGTTGGTTCTTCGGGTTTTCAAAGCGGCGGGGCAGATTCTTGGTATGCGTATGTGAAGGGTTTTGAGAGTACCAAGAAGGGCGGCGATATGCGGACAAATGAGACAGCCATCCCGTCCATGTGCTTCCCATTTTATAAGGCCGGCAGGCATGTCCAGTATCAGGACGCTCAGGTACTCCAATGATAGAAAGCCTTTTATCGAAGACGGCAATATATAGTCATAAAGAATATCGTCGGACCCCAAAGGAGGGGAGTGGCGTGCGCGTATGTGCACGATACGCAGCTTGCGCGATTGCCGGGCTAGTATGGCAAGTTTCGAGAGGTCACGATTCAGAGTCATTACCCAGGCCTTGACATCATTATCTGTATATGCCGCAGCATTGTCATCATCGCCCTCGCCGTCGTTGTCGTTGTCGTTGTCGTTGTCGTTGTCATTGTCGTCATCGTCGTCACCCTCAGCCTCGCCGTCGTCTGCAGCTAGAGCCGGGGCTGCCAAGACATTTGGCTCGAATGGATATTGCCGCAGATAATCCAAGGATTTCTAACCTTGATAGCCTGGTAGGTTCACTTCCAAAGTTTCCAATTTGTATTGAGGCAAAGCAATTTTTTTCATATCCCATTGGAACATCAGCATGCGAAGAGATTTTGGAGAGAATCTGAGAGAAGTGAAGCATGTGGGATAGGCGATGTTGAACCACGTCTTGCAGATTGTAAGGCGCCTCAAGTCCTCGGAGAAGTATTCTGGGCCAAGGTCATCAAAGACCAGCTGCAGAATCTCAGGAGGCAAGTGTAGAAGAGGCATTGCATTGTGAGGCGGGGAGGGTCGTCAGTGGTCAGTCTGCTGAAGGTTTGATAAGGCTGGCCGGAGAGCAGAAAATAGAGCACGAGTGTGTATTGGGGCCAAAGTCGTCACTCCGATGTGAAGCGTGCATGTTTTGTTGGCGACTATGCCAGGCAGCAGGCAGTCCTTATCAACAGCACTGGAACTTGGCAACTACCGGCTGACCCGCCAAAGGCATTGGATCCGGGCAACTACCGGCTGGCCCGCCAAAGGCACAGAAACCAGGCAACTACCGGCTGACCCGCCAAAGGCACAGAAACCAGGCAACTACCGGCTCACCTGCCGAAAGCCATGGAAGTGAAGTGAAGACGGCAGAAGTCCACGAAACGCCGGACGTAAAGCAAACGCCGGACGGAAACGCAGCTAAACGGGGCGTCTGGTAAAGGCCGTTACGAAAGTGGGGCAGGCGCAAGACCTGGCGAGTCAACCGCAGAATAGTTGGCGGGCGTTTGACTGCAGCGTTTTGTGGGCAGCCATGGGATAGCGTTTGTGGGACCTTTTGCATCACAGTCAAGCCCCTCATTCAACCGTCATTACAGAGCACGTTATTGCAGAATACTTAAAGGTGATCATGTCGCTGTATCTGAGGCAGACAACACCAACGCGGCTACATACTATCCAGCCATCTTTCTCTCCGTTGTTCAACTACGTCTATACAGCTTCGTTATAACCAAGTCCCTTAAACCAGCACTATATGTCTACGCTTAACTATGTTTTACACATACTTTGTGTATACAGAGCTTCCCATCTACTTGCGCAATATATTCAGCCCATCGACAAGCGAATCAGCCAGGACATGTCAATGCATACCAGCTTCCCATAAAGGCGGGCGCGTCCTTGTCTTTAAACTCAAACAACCCAATAACACACCCCAACCGACTACACTACAACTACAAACCACGAAAACCCGAAAACCAACTGCTCAAGCTCAGGCGCAAAAGGACCACATTCAACCACAGCAACTTGCTCACAAACTTGGTTCAAGCAAAGTAAACAAGGCTTTATTATCTTGCCCCTCCCCCCCCCTCCTACCACTTGTTCCATGCTAGATGAGCTGGCAAGCAAGCCATACCCTACAACTTATCATGTATCAAGTAACGGCAAAAGAAGCAAAGCCAGCAAGCAAGCAAATTTGGTGATATAAAATAAAAGGGCTGGGGGGGACAGGCTGCTGGCTATTGACGATCATACCATAGGCCAACCAACGGAAACCTGCAGGAAAAGGGGGCAAGAGAAGGTGCATTGCAGATCGTGAGATAGTGTATCCCCAGCCCGCAGCAAGAGAACGGGCTTAACAGGTTCTTTGTTCTCTTCTCTTTCTTTTCCTTCTCTTTCTCTTTCTCTTCTCTTTCTTTTCCTTCTCTTTCTCTTTCTCTTCTCTTTCTTTTCCTTCTCTTTCTCTTTCTCTTCTCTCTTCTCCTTTTCTTCTTTTCTCTCTCTCTTCTCCATGTTATCATGCCATCTTTCGAATCACTTCCAATTTCGCCAAAGTGTGAAGTGTGTGATCCCCAGGGCCATAATGCTACGTGACCTCTCAAACCCTGGTCTGTGGAAGCTGGTTCGCCTAGTTTAACCCTAAAAAGCCAAGGAGGCTTCATTCAAACCACTCCAAGAGGACACTGAAACTCTGCCGATTTGGATCCACAGAAGCACCAAATGAACAGGCCATTGAATGCGGGTGTTAAGGACGGAGAGCTTTCTTTCTCTCTCTCTCTCTCTCGCTCTGTCTCTCTGAAAAAAAGGGGGGGCTGTAGCAATTCGGCAAGTCGACCGGCCTTGTTCTTTGTTCTCCAGGAAGCCTTAGTCCGTTCTCTAGCGGCAGAGTCTAACCGAATACAATGTACGCCTGCCACTCTGCTCCGTTGTTCTTCGTTGGCTGACTTGGTCATTTTGGCTACGCAACCATGGAATTTCCGGCCAAGTCATTCCTTGCCACATGAGAGTCCACCTAGGCGAGGATCACCATCAACTTCAACCTGATAGGGCACTTCTCCGTTCCCCCCTCCCCCCCCAGCCAGTAGCACCAACTCATCAGGCAGTGGTAGTCGTACTCGTAGTAGTTAGTAGCAGCAGAGAAGGAAAAAAAAAAAGGCCTCAACGCAATCTTAGACGCACAGGAGCCACCCGGGCCAGCAAGATTAAGACGCATCGATGTATTTGCCGTGGGTGGTGGGTGGGTGAATCCCTCTCAGCGTGTAGCACGGTGTTTGTCTGTCCGAGTAAGAGGAGGAAGTCGAGGTGGTCTGGGGTTGGCGATGCTTGTATTCTCCCGTCGCACCCTGTATCTGCATTATCAGCGCATGAACGCTCTCGCATTTGATTCTTCCCATTCGGCATTTCCTCACCGCGATAGCCGCCACTCATGCATCACTGCAAATCAGACAGCCAGCCAACCAGCCAGCCAGTTATCCAGGCCTGGTTTGCTGCACGAGATAAAAGAGCCGAAAAGTTGGAGGAGTCATCAAGCAAGCAACGCATCAAGCCCAAGCCCCACGCCGAAGCAGGCGCAATTGCAGTGCAGAAGCAGAAACAGACAGAAACACATCTTCGGTTCTCCAGGGTTAGAAGAAAGCGGTCAACAAATCGTCTCTGTTTTGGGCTTCATCTCCCTATCACGTTGGCTTGGGTCCCCTCCAGCTCTGCCCATAGCGGGATACGGGCTGGTCATGGCTCGCTCTGTTTGCTTTTTTATCTCTCTTTTTTTCTCACTCCAGTTCTCTGCAGCGGGGAGGGGAAGAAGAGGAAGAAAAGCTCGTGTTCAACGGAAATATAATTGCACGGAATATTTTTTAACAGAGCGTGTGCGTCTTTCTACAAGAAGAGCAGAACAAGTCGGAGGTGGAGGTCGGTCGAAAACTTTGTGGAGTAAACAAAATAAAAAGTAAAAAAAATAGAAAAATAAAATAAAATAAAAATAAAAATAAAAAGAGAGAGAGACAAAAGGCAAAGAATAAAAGTTTGTTTATTATTATTATTATTTTGGAGGACACAACAAGGAAAATCAGGCCGGAGAGAAAAAGAAAAAAGCTGCGGCCACATGGAAGGCCCGACAGAAAGAATGGAAGCTTCCTCATGAGGAAGCCACTTTTTTCGCACTAGGCCCGCATCAATGCAACCTGCCGAAAGAAACGAGAACCCCTGTAGACAAGCACACGTATATGTACATGTACATGTACAAGTACAAGTAGGTGCAAACCTACGTACATGGCAGACAGTATGTATCTATGTACAGTCACATTACATGGCACGTTGTAACCCTACGCATGGAAGGACTTGCCAAGAGACCGCTTATCAGAGGGCAACCAAATTTTAGTACAAAGCTTGATAGTGTGGCTTCCGGGGGTACTTTGGCGGAGTCATCAGTACAACGGGTGGTCTCAGACCCTGCCGCCCTCTACGGGTATCATCACAAGGATCCAGACCAAAGGACTATAGCAATGTTGTCATGCTGTGTTTATAATGTAGACTGAATATCATGTACTGAGCCTCGCTGATACCTCACAGCATAACTCTAATGCGATGCCTCCTCGTGAGATGGAATATGCATCGCCAGAGACAAGCCGGCAGTTGAATGGAGACTGTCCGCCAGGGGCGATCGTTCGGCTTCAACCAAGACGGGTAGCCACGAGATATTGGTAAGGGATGGGGCTTCAAAGGGAGACGCGTGCGGCTGGAGAAGAAAAGAACAAGATAGCATAGTGAAACAAAAGAGGGAGGAACTATGGGACGGCGGTAAAAAAAGAAACAAGCTCATATATCGGCAAGCATTGGGACAAGGCTTTGCTGTAATCAGAGTACATCCAAGGGAATCAATGAAGCGTGAGTGTATCAAGAAGAGAGCGAGCACAGCCCAATGCCATTGTAGCCATCATGACTGAGTTTAGGCGATGTTGAACCCTGGGAATATGTCAAAATAAGCTACGTTATTGTGGCTGTGTTGATGCCAGGCAAGGCTGAACCTGAACAAGCGGGATAAAAGGCTTGACAGTGACAGCCTAATAGCCAAGAAGGAGAAAGAAAGAGAGAGTGAGAACAGACATTGGGATGGGGCCCAGGAACATCGACAGGTAAGGAAAATTGAAATCGAGGGTTTTACCAAGGTGACGTCTGGGCTTGGGGGGGGGCTTTTTTACTTTTTACTTTTTCTTTTTTGCGTTTGTTTGTTTGTTTGTTTGTTATGAATCTGTTTGTTTACATGTGATTGTTGTCATTGGCTGCACCCTGCACTCTGCATATGCAAAATGAGCACCTACCCCGAAAAGCAAATTTTCACAACTTTGTCTGAATTTATGCACGGATTGGCCTTTGTGTAGTCATGTACACCAACACTGCATTGTCACCAAGTAAGCAGGACGTTGCGCTAATGCAGGTACCACAGACTGGCTCCACCAAGGGCCTGCATGTAGCCAATCACACAGCGAGGATGCAGTGCTGTCATTACATCTAGGAAGGCGTGATTTATGATATGATTCAATAACCTTGCACCTGTACCTGTACCTGTGCCTGTGCCTGTACCTGTATCTCCAAGACACAAAGCTTAGTTGAGTTTGACTCGAAAATAATGGGAGGGAAGAAAAAAAAGGAAATCCAAGCGGAAGGACGTAGCAGTATTCTTCCTTCCATTTCCTGTTTTTGTGGTGATATGTTGACAATCTAAGGGTAATTACAAGCTGTATGATGGCCAAATAGGAGAGATTGACAAATAGAAAGAGCCAATTTGACTCTGCATTGCTGTTGGCCAAAAAAAATAAACAGAAAAAGAAAAGGAACACGGAGTTTGTGGCTTCTGACCCGCCCCCATGTCCACAGAGTAACTACCAAGTGTTGTTTCTGCTACCTTCTGTCTTGGGGGGGAGGAGATCAAGGGAGCTTCCTCGAGAAGAGAAAGGGGCGTGTTACATTCTGAGCCAGAGCCTAACTCTAAACGATCCAGCCAGGTCCCTGGAAAACTGAAAACCCGAGAAAGCGTGATAGACATGAGCATGAGATTGTGCAGATGAGATTAGGGGGTTTATGTGTGGGAGGGCCCAAGTCAAGATTCAAATCAATTCAGCCCAATACAGTTAGCTAAATAGTATTCGCCAGTGACATGGCAAGGACCGTGCTTGGGTAAGTTCCAGTTAGGCAACTGATAGCCAAGGGAGGTTCAGCAGGAGGGAAGGAGAGACGATAATGGGTCAGGCAAAGTGGGAGATTTCCATGTACGTCGATGATTTGCTAGTGCTTGTGTTTCACCGCCAATCTTGCCGTGGGAAGGGAAAGGACAGAGGCTGGTGGGGGTTATTTCCTGCTGGAGCTACAGACAAGACAGAAGGGCCGGCGGCAAGGCTACCAATGCACACGCAACACAGCAGAAATACTTTTGCCGGTGAGGCTGATACATGTCTCCAGCACTGTACAGGCTGTCGCTCTAGTGACTGCCTCCTTGTTTTCTCTTGCCTTTAAACAAAAACAGGGCAGGTCGCAAAGCAAGACACGCATACGTATCACCAAAGCATTGCTGCTGTATCGCCCTAAGCCAGAGACATCATCTAATTGAGTTGAGACTAGCAGCTTTGGGGTCTTTTGTCCACATCTCCCATCCTTCTTCTCCCCTCTTCTCCTCCTCCTTGTCCTCTCTCTGCTCTCGCCTCCGGGCCAAGGCCTGCCACAAAGACAGTGCAAGTGCAGGGACAGCGCTAAGCTCAGGGTCTAATATGACACGGACAGACTAGGAAGCAGAAGCGAACTGATAAGTGCAAAATACAGCCAAAGACGAATAGAAGACTAAAGGCATGTCGGGCCGGGCAATGAAGCCTCTTTTGGCTGCTCACCGCCTGTTGAGCACACAAAGAGTAAAATGGCAATCACCCAGCGAGCAAGCAAGCCCTGGTTGGTGTGTTGGCCGGACAGGGCATGCAATGAATGGCAATTGCGCCGGGGATGGGGGAAGAAGACTGGGACGAAGCGATAGAGTGGTGGGAGAGAGAAGGCAAAAGAAAGAAAGATGGAAAAAGGAAAAGAGGGGAGGTGGGGCCTGGGTTAGAGAAGGTGCCGCAGAAAAGAAGACCCTAATGCACAACGCACAACTCGCAGCAAAATGCGTCACTAGCATCGGACAGAGCGAAATGCTTCAATGACCCAAAAAAAAATCTGCCAAATCAAGATCACGATACTAAAACGACGGCAGCAATGGCTCCACCATGCAGTGTATTTCTGGCCGCAGGTGTCAGTGCCACGGGGTACCACTGAGCCCAACGACGCCTGGACTAAAAAAAGAGGAAAACAAGACGAAGAGAAGCAAAGACTCCCCCAGGGCCATACCGTCAGTTACTTAGCGCATCTAACATTAGCATAGTGGAGAGAAGATCCGCCCATTCTGCGTTGCGCAGCTTGGTCGTGGACTGCGCGACCCGCGCTACTTGGGGTCGAAATAGAGCTCACCAAAGGGCTACTAACGAGGGAGACCCGAAGCCGCCCCCCTCTCCTCCCTCCCCCCCTGGAAGACGACAAAACAGCACCATTGCACGATAGACCCCGCCAGCAGCCAGTAGCGAACAGCCAACTACGCCAACTCACAGACACAGACGAGCGAGACCGAGCAAGGCCGATAAAGGAACAAAGAACAATCAAACCAACCAAACCCAACTCATCACATCACATCACGCCCAGGGAAGAGAGCCACCACGAAGGGAGGGGTGGGGGACAGAAGGGGGCGTGCAAGGGGTGGAAATTAACCACCAGGAGCACGCCGCAAAGAAGGAGGAGGAAGAGGGGGGGGAAGGGGAAACAGAGTCAATCTCACAGGGGAAATGAGGATGAGCGAGCCAGGAGAAGAGCCCGAAGAAGAGACAGACGACACGGGCCACTCATAGCGAAGGACACTCAGCGGCCGGGGGTGGAAACAACAGCTGCGGGAGAAGCGCAGTGCATGGGGGCGTGCGAGCAAGACACGCTGCTGTTGTATGCGTCAGTGGGCTAACAAGGTATGCTTCACAGAGTTTGAGACTAGATGGCACACTAAGCTTGGCTGTGCCTCACTTCGCCTCCTCTATTTTCTGCTCACGCTCAATGAGCCGATTTCAAGTATTAATAGGCACTCGATTCCCCTCCCAAGACAACCTTCAATTCCCATCTCCTCCTCAGCCCAGAACTTCCTTATTCAAAGCTTCATTCCGCTTCGCTCAATTCTCTTTTTTGACTACGGTCGTCCACTCTTTAACAAGCACTTTTATTTAACTATCCATTCGCTTCTTTATCTAATAACCTCTTCGTCTTTACCGACTTACTTTTTAACTTCCCAAATCATTCAAAATGCAGTTCTCTACCGTTGCTATCATTGCCGCCGCTGGCGCCATGGCCTCGCTGCCCTACGGCACCGCCCCCGCTGGCACTGCCGCCAAGCCCCAGGTCACCTCGACCGTCTACTCTACTCAGTACCACACCATCACTGACTGCGCTGAGACCGTCACCAACTGCCCCGCCGATGCCACCAAGGTCGTCACCAGCGTCGTCGCTGTGTCCACCACCATCTGCGAGGCTGAGGAGCCCAAGCCCACCGAGCCCGCTTACTACCCTGTCCCCTCGGCTGGTGGCTACCACAACGGCACTGCTTCGTACTACCCCACTGGTACCGCCCCCGCTGGCAAGCCTGGCAAGCCCACCAAGCCTGCTGGTCTTCCCCAGGGCCCCGCTGGCACCGGTGTCGTTGGCAACGCTGCCGTCCCCGGCACCACCCTGCCTGCTGTCCCCGCTGAGGAGTGCGAGACTGCCCGCGTCAAGGTCATCACCACCGAGTACACCACCGTCGTCCCCACCGTCATCACCGTCACCGAGTCCGTCCCCTGCGAGACTGCCTCCGCCACCAAGCCCGTTGGCCCCTCGGCTGGTGTCCCCTCTGGCACTGGTGCTGTCACGTAAGTTTTTTGATATCCAACTTCTTGTTCTCCAGCTCAACAAGCCACTAACATGTTTACTCCAGCCCCACTGGTGGTGTCCCCGTCACTGCCGGCGCCAAGTCGCTGGCTGGCTCTGCCGCCATGGCCGTCGCCGGTGCCGTCGCCGCTTTCGCCTTCGCTTAAGCGCGCAACTTCTTGACCACCGCTTCCATGGTGGCTTGCAGCATGCTGCTGCATCGCCTGCCAGATGAAGACTTAGAGCGGGCCAGGCCACTCCTGTGCTTCAATAATGACAATGACAGTGTGTTTCTTCTCGGCGAACAGCTGCCACCGAGTCCAGGGTTTTTTCAATACAGCATTTCTTTCTTTGGGATATCCGTTTTTGTTTGTGCTTGATTCTTTTTCTGTCGTTTTCTGCAATGACCGTCAGTTACCTTTTTGCTTGTTAGTTACTGAATTGATATGCTTTAAAACGACCCAAAAATGCCTCTGATGTCCAACTTGTCTGTGACTTGAGTATAATAGCGGAGGTCCATCTGTGTACAAGTGCTCGGACTTCTCTCAAACATCTGATTGGCTGGCTCTTTTGAGCCTGTTGGTTTCAGAAGGTGCATGGGTGCACAGATCAGCAATTACCGAAATGAGACCCTTGGATCAGGGCCAATAGTATCGGGGCATAGGCATCTTGGTACCCCCCTGGGCGGTGTAAGTTGTTTCTGCCTGTTTTTTTCTCTGTGCTTGTAAAGATTGCATTGTATGAGCGCCTACAAGCACGCACACTGCCACTAATATGTCCTGTTATCTTGTTTTCTCTCTCTGTAGTTTTCACTTATTGTAAAGCCGAACAAACTCCTGTTCGTCTTCTTGCTCACGGCTGCGTCTTCGCTGGAAGGAAGGAAGGAAGGAAGCTTGAGCGAACGAGGGGGGCTCTTTCCCGACTTGGTATTTCTGCCATTCTTGCTCTTGCTTCCCCCATTTAGCCAGCCACACATCCCTCATCCAGCCACATATCAGCCACACCCAAAATAGTATCCACTTGTGCCAGGGTCTCGCTAGTCTGACAGCATAACCTTATGCTGCGACCAACTTATGCATGTTCTGGCTTCGGCTCGTCTATCTTTACGTACCGGAGTTGCGTCTCAAACGTCAGTTTGCTTTTCTATCGTCCCGTCTTTGTTTTTTTTTCTCTTTTTTTTCCTTCTTCCCCTGCTCGCAATCACGTGCTTGGCGTTTTGCCTTCTTGCACGCCCCGGCAGGAAAGGAAGGCAAAGTGTATCAGGTATTTCCTTTTGTCCTCTCTGATGCTGTCTTATTTGGTGCATCTGTCTCTTCTCAACTGTCTTGTTTCATTCAGCCCAAGTCCTTCTCTCTCTGCGGGGGAGCGATTCTTTCCTCGCCTCTATTTAGACTCAGACATTGGGCTCTTGGGCTTCTCGAATTTGATGATGATGCATGGATGGATGTTGTCATGAATACATAAATGTGTCTCACGTGGATATACCTTCACAGACTGTCACGTTTCACCGTGCACCTTGATGATGACGTCGCCGACGCCACCGACGTACACCTATCCTGCGAGTCAAAGCCACCGATCCACACGGCGATAATAATAGAGTCATCGTGTGCTCGTCCTTGGTGACACATCCTCTAGTGCTGCGGCTAGGAGGGGGTGTGAGGCGGCCCATGATACTCTCCTCATGCCATCTGGCCCTGTGCCGGAAGCGAAGTGTGAGTAACTACTACCACTGGCATGCAAACTTTAACAAGCCTCCTGATCTTGGCAGTGCCTCATCTCTATTTGACTGCCTGGATCGTCTCGTTCTTGGTGCATCATAACAAAGAGCCGACTTTGATATAGAGCCAAAATAGTAGTTAGACTGAATATAGAACAAGCCATACTGGCCACAACACCACAATGTACATGGATCGCCAATGGTTCATTGTCCCCCTCCCTCCATTATACACTCCGCGCCGTCTTATCTCACTGGTGGGATGGAACCGACCCGAGTTCCAGAGGCGATGCATACCGCTCAGTAGGAGCCGCGAGCCGAATGCAGGTAGCCGCAGCCTCGGATGCAGCATCCGTAACACAGGCGCCTTTCATTAGGCCCACGAACATACATATGTGTAAAGTGCATTTTTTCCATCTGCATCTGTTAAGGCTGGCATTTACCCCCGACTCGGCAACCAGCGGACAATCAAGTTTTAGCTTCGTCTGAAAATACATTATACCCGTGTAACCAAGCCAAAGCTCCAGTACTACACCCATGAGACGACGTCATTGGTCCTGCAAACGTGTGCCAATCAGCCAGCAGAGATAGATATCATGTAATACTTTGAATTTAGAAGCATTATATACATATGCTATAGGCCCACGGAACCTAGAAAACAAAAAACGCCTACGCTCTAGTCCACCAAGATCTTGGCCTCCAGAGTGCCATACGACGTATAGAACTGCTCAAAAAGACTGACCGCATACAAAACGTCCTTGGAGCCTCCGGTCTCGCGGATACTGTGCATCGACAGCTGTGGGTTGCCCAGATCCAGCGTGCGCACGCCCATCTTGGCCGACAGCATGGGGCCAATAGTGCTGCCGCACGAGGAGTCGTTGCGCACGACAAACAGCTGCAGCGGGACGCCGGCGCGACGCGCACACTCCTGCATCAGCACAACACCGGGCGAGTTGGTGGCATAGCGCTGGTTGGCGTTGATCTTGATGACGGTGCCTTTGTTCATGGCGGGCTGGTGGTCCACCTCGTACTTGCCCGCATAGTTGGGGTGCACGCTGTGGGCCATGTCGGCGCTGACGAGGAACGACCGCGCCAGGGTCTGCTCAAAGGCCGCGCTCTCGTCGGGCTCGCGCGTCATGCTGTCGATAGACCCGATTGTTGCAGAGGCAATGTCCGAAGCCACCAGGCGGCGCAGAACCGAGGGAAGAAAGTTGCTGTTGGCGCCCTGGGCCGAGGTGGAGCCAATCTCCTCGTGGTCGAAACAGGTAGCCAAGCGGATGCACGAGTCCTTTAGAAGCGCATCGCTGTCGGTGGTCGAATTGATGATGCCCATGATGGTGCAGTATGTCATCTCCAGATTGTCCAGGCGGGGAGAAAAGATAAATTCGTCGTTGAGACCACCAAGGGTGCTGGGTTGCACATCGTACAGCACCAGCTCAAAGTCCACAACGTCTTCAACTTTGCACTCGGCGTGCTGGGCAATGACGTCCAGCACGTGAGGGTGGTGGCGGGTGTCCATCGCAGCCAATGGCTGGAAGTCCTCCATGTCCTCGGCAGCCGAGTCACCACCAGCCTTGTCACCAGCCGCCGCTTTGTTGAGTTCCTCGGAAACCAGGCCAACAATAGGGAACAACTGAGTCTCCTTGTTAGGGTCAAAACTAGTAGAGCGGTCCAAATGAATAGCCAGCGTCGGGATGCGCAGGAGGGGCTTGTCGACCTTGATCAGGCGCTGCACAAAGTTGCCCTCGCCATCACGCACTAGGACGCGGCCAGCAATCGACAGGTCACGGTCAAACCAACTATGCCAGATGCCGCCTCCGTAGGTCTCAACACCAACCTGCATAAAGCCGACATTCTGCTTCTTAGAGACGGGCTTGATGCGCAGGCACGGCGAGTCAGTGTGGGCGCCGACCATGGCCACGGGGTTGCCAGGGCTCCAGTGGCCGCCGACTGCAAAGGCAATGATGGAGGAGCCGTTGCGAGTCAGGTAGTATTTTCCGCCGGGCTGGATCTTGGCAGCCCATGGCTCCCGCTCCCGGAGCTTTTGGAAGCCGGCCTTTTCGAGACGGACCGAGGCGGACTGGACGGCATGGTAGGCTGGTTGTGTTTGCGGGTTAGGTTCGGGCGAGCTACAAGTTGGCGGGCCGTCATCAAAAAGGGGACTCACGGGTGGGCGACGCATTGACAAAGTCAACAAAGTCCTGTGCAGACGACCTAAAGGCAGCGGTACTCATACTGGAGAGCGGGCGACGTTGCAAGATGGCTAATTGAGCGCGGGATGCTTGGGATGCTTGATATATCAATATTGAGGCCGTGGGACACTTGCTACCAAGAATCGCAGATAGCATGGATAGGGAGGGCGGGGAGGGCAGTCAAAGTCGAATGACTGGGAGGACAAGATGTGATGATGAGCAAGACAAGACGGCAAAGAAAATACGAACGCAAGATACTCAACTGGCGTCATACACGCTTATCGTAAGGGTAACGGTGGGTTAAGCTGCCGAATTGCCAGGTTACTCAACGGGGGGTGGCCGGCCCGTTAGGATGCAGGCTGTATGATAAGATAAGGCATTTTCTGGGGATGACTGTCAAGTACAGGTACTTTTGTGGACATGTATTTTCTGGATTGAAGGCATGTACTTGTACATCAGCAACAAGTTTTGGGAAGCTCGTCAAGAACCTGCACCCCTATTGGGCCAATTTGGATGTGGCCCGACTTGGGTGTGGCGCAGGTACTGGTGGGCTCTCGTAGGCGCTGGCAGGTGGTGACAGGTGTCCATTCTCCTTTGCGCTGGCTGCATGACAACACAGCGCGCTGCACTGTGATGTGTCAATGTCAATGTCAATGTCAATGTCAGGCTGTATGTTTGTGATGGTGTCAACAGGGGAGAGAGCATGAAAGCCAAAATTTGCTACGGTGAATCTTTTCTAGCGTCTGAGATATGATGTAAGAATGTCGCTCTTGTCTCTGCTCGCTTGAGGACGAGATGTGACGGCCTTGTGTGCGTCGGTCTTGACACATCTCAGGCCGCATGGAAGAGAACAATAACTATTCACGTGGTATAAACGGGCCAGATACAGGGAGTTGGTCCCTGTAATGCTTTTGTGAGATTGGAACACAAGTCTTGGTTGGTGCGGTGTGGTTGCTGTACAGCCAGAAGCGGGCGATCGAGGGCCCGGGTGTTCTCGGTTGCGGAGGAATGTGATGGGAGACACTGAAGACGCTTGGGGGGGGGGGGGGGGGGGGGGTGGGGGGGGGGGGGTTTTTTTTTTTTCTGTGTTTTTTGTGTTTTTCACAGTGTTGGGTTTTTT
>JADILG010000344.1:0-23241 GCA_017591655.1 Thielaviopsis populi
CCCCCCACTACTCACCTGTCTACCTCTTGTTTCCTCTCAGGATACTACCACCCATTTTCTTTATTTATTGCGTTGCCTCCCGGCCTACCTTACACCACCTACCTCTTCTTCTACCACTGGCATGTTGCTGACCAGCTCGTTCACGAAGCAGTCCTTGGATTTCTTCAGTCCCAAGAACATCGCCTCGAAAATGCCTTCCTTTTTCAGAAACAGCCTTTCCACTGCCTCTAGCAGAAAGGCCGGTCGAGGAGCCCGCAACAGCCCATATGTCAGTAGCAGCAGCAGCAGCTCGTCGGTTGTCAGCGAAAGCTCCTGCAAGACCACTCTAGTTCCCAAGAATCGCGAGTCGCTCCGAGTACTATCACGCAAAGAGTACAGGGAGGTTGCGCTCGCTCTCTCGCATGCCTTTGCCAACGATGAGCTGAGCCTTTACATGGTCGACACGCCAGATATGAAAAACACCTCTGAGGAGGCTCGGTGGAAGCTACATGTCGACATGATGACGTACATTTCATCATTCTACTTTATGACTGGCCAAGTAGTCTCCATTGGCCCCGACTACGAGAGCATTGCCATGTGGGTGTACCCCGGCCAGCACGAGGATGGCTGGTGGAAGTTCATGCGCAGTGGTATCTGGAAGCTCAAGTTCCAATTATCCCCGGAGGGCAAGAGACGCTACTACAAAGAGATCGTCCCTTCTCTGAATCGTATGAAAACGCGTATCATGAGGGAGCGAGACAACGACTGCTACTACCTAATTTACCTGGGCACCAAGCCTTCAGGCCGGTGCAAGGGATATGCTTCTAGACTTCTCAATGATATGATCCAACAGGTATGTTCATCCAATTACCCCTGTGTAACTCCAGATTATTAGTCCTGTGCAACATGAGAAACAACAACGCAACTAACAGCGTCTATCTGACTTGTGCATAGGCCGACCACAAAGGCAAGCCCATGTATCTGGAGTCAAGCTCGCCGTCCAATACGCAGTACTACAAGAAGTTTGGCTTTGTTGCCAAAGAGGAGATCTGCTTTGGTGAGAACGGCTCCGTGCAGCTGACTGCCATGGTTCGAGAGCCCCAGAAGAGCGCTGCCTTGTCGTCACGCGCTGGATCAGACACTTCATCCATCGCTACGAACGAAAGCACTAGAGATTGAGCAGGGCTGTCGTTCTGTGTACGGCGAGTCTCCAACGCCAGCTTTTCACTCAGTGGTTATCATCATGAACTTTGCCCAAACACCCTCTACCCCGCCTCGCCTCCTCCCCGTGGGACCCTTCTCGGGCGTCTGTTTTATTGCGACAACAATTTGGTATTGGCCTGTTGTTGTTGCTGTTTTTTCTTTCTTCGCTTTTCGCGATTCTTCTTTTCTTCTTTATTTTTTTCTTAATTTCCCGTGTCTTTTATCTTTTTCTCTCTCCTTGTTGTTACTAATCGCCTTTTTTTTTTATCTTTTATCTTTTATATTTTCTATTTTGTTTTTGTTACATCATCTTTGTTTTTCTGCGAAGAGCAAAGGAAAGAAAGGGCAATCCATCCACCACTTGGTATCATCAGTACGGCTTTCCTTCATTACGTCATTGTTTCTTTACTTGCTTTCTTGTTTACTTGCTTGTTTGCTTGCTTCCTTTGTTGTTTGCTTGTATCATCTTCATTTCTGTTCGTCCTTTTCATTTGAAGTCCTGCTTGTCCTTTGACAGAGACACGGCTTCGACAGCGTTTGCTCTGTCACTTCCATCTTGCTTTTTCACTGCTTGCTTAGGTTCTCGTTTTGTTTTTGTTGTTACAATTGGCATATATAAGTACATGAATGATAATGATAGTCGCAAGCTTCTCTTTTTTTTTTCAAGTGGTGAGACATTCCCTACGTCACCGGGTCTCATTTTCTGAGATCACGAGCATTTGAGACGCTACGAATGTACCTTGTGTAAGCACGCGGCACCCTTTGTCCATGGTTGAAATATACTTCATGAATAAGGAGGGGGGGGGGGCTGTCAACTTGATGATCATTGGCAATATTCGTCGAGTTCGCATTAAGTCGTGTAAAGTATGCTGTAGTCCAGTAGAACGCAAATAGCAGCTGGCTGTTTGAAAAACCCAGTGATAAGTCGACTGACAATGGAAATCGTCCAGCTATATTTCCAGCAATTCAAAGGTGTTCTCATCAACCGTGTTGTACACAACACCCAGGGCCGTCAGCTCCTGCGCAGCCGCCAGGGTAGTGTCTATATCGAGACCGGCATTGGTGGCTATGACCTCCACACGCACACCCTCGTTAGTGCGAGTAGATGCCGAAATCACCTGCCATATCTTCTTCGCCATTGCCGATGCATGGCTGAGTCTGCTGTTGGCATCGCCATAGTTTCTCATTTGCTCATCACCACCGCCATCTACAAACATGCCATCGCCACCGCCACCGCCGCCGATAGCGCCAGCTCCCTGGGCCTGTCTTGTGTAGTACAGGTGCACCATGGTGGCTTCAAGCATATGGTAGTTGACCTCGTTGTAAGACTCAACGGGGCGCACGACGTGGATGTTGATGCTGCGCTTGCCACCAAACACCTTGACACGGCCATAGGCGCGCACCCACGAGTCCATCTCCCACTCAGCGGTGGCCGGTTCGTCGCCGTTGGTTTCGGTGGACGAGAGAAATTTCTTGGCGTCGATCATTGAGGTGCCATCATCTAAGCGGAACAGCTCGGCTGTGCTCTGTCGGGTGTACTGGCGGATCTGGGCGACAAATGTCAACTGCGACGAGAGGAAACGGGTAGTCAGCTGGCTGTTCGCCGAGAGTGTGCGGGGAGCCAGAGGTGGGCGGAGAGTCGGTGGGCAGACATACCTGTGTCACGGATTCACCGTCGATGCGGAAATCATTGTTGGGCCCCATTGGGATCTCCTCGCACTCGAGGATCTGTTTGATGGTTACAGGCCGCAAGGAGTCGCGGGTATAGCTCTACTGGATTGTTAGCATGGCGCAGATCAGAGCATCAACAATCAACACAGCCCATGGTGACATACCTTCTCACCACCGCCACCACCTTGGCTGCCCTGGACCTGAGATCCGCCATGAACAAAGCCACCGCCATCATCGCCATATCCGTAGCCAGCTGCAGGTGAAAACAAAGTTAGAGAGACGAGCACAGTGCAGCGAGGACTGTGCAGACAAACTCACACATTTTGCGTGTCTCTATGTAGTTGGGAGGTTGTCGGTGGGTAGATGCGGCGTACTTGGGTGTTTTGGGCACTGAAGCGTTGTTTGTACAAGATGTTGTAGTGATGCTGAGGCCTCTATACCTCAAAAACTCAAGCTGTGTGGCATTGTAGCCAAAAAACGCGCCTGGGTTAGGCAGGCAGACGCGTTGTGTCCCACTTTTATTAAATAGGTTGCTGAGCTTGATTATGGTGGGGTAGCTAAAAGCTCTAGCAGCTGTTCACCAGCTGTGTGCCAGCTGGTACAAGCACACAGCCGAAGATTAGTGCGCGCTAAGGGTTGCAAATCCACTTTTATCGAGCCGGAAGCAACTCAACAACCCCTTTGTTTTTTCCTTGCCTGCAACCCTGTCATGATGTTTTCAGGAGAAACATGCCGATGACTAATGCATGATGCCCAGGACCCCGGCCTTGGCAGCATAGTTCATGATGCATCCCTGGATGCCGAAGTGATTGAGCTTCGAGGCTTCTAAAAGGGAGGAAGTGCTCGTGAGCACACAGCATAGCATAGCACAACATGAAAGATGAGACACAACAGGATAATGACAATGACAATGACAGTACAGGGCGTCAGGCGTGTCCCCTTTCCAAGGGCGGCCTCGGGCTGAGTTGTGTGATGTGACGAATGCAAAAAAAAAAAACCCAAACTTCACCACGGACATGTAACACATAATGTATGCGTTGGCGCTGAGTGGTGTTGTGTCGGAGCAGGGGACGTTTATGCACGGTGATGTATGCATATACAAGTTGGCTGCTGACCTATGTAATACGAAGCATCGTGGCATTCTTTGGCTTCGCTGGATATGCTTATGTCAGGTCGCGTGCATGTTAGGACGAGGGAAGGGGGGGTGTGGCCGTGATTCAGGGTACGGCTCCAAGTCAGCACCTACGTTGGGCTGAAGCGTTTTTCACTGTGTTTTTGGTGGCATTGTTTCCGGATTTTATGGCGGGATTATGCCCTTTTCAGGGCGTATGGAGCAGCGTCGAAAAGGCGGCAACATGAACATGCAGATACAAAGCGGTTGGGACTTCTGTTGCGAATCAGTTGAGCTGGCGGGCCACGCTGTATCTTTTGCCTTGGGGGCTGAGCAAATGATAAGTCAGAGGCGCGGGCAATAGCCATCGACCAAGTCAAGCCTTGTATTTTCAAGGGACGGTGTATCAGCATAGGCGTATTGATGTCGGGGAAAAGTAGGCATTGGACGGAGCAGAGAAGAGCAAATGAAAGCAAATGAAAGCAAATGAGGGTAGAGGAGATCAAAGAAAGGCGAGATAGGGCAGGCCAGAGCAGGCCAGGCCAATATGGCTTGAAGGGAAAAAAAAAGGCCGTGGCTGTGGCTGGGTGCTTTTGATGGCGGTCAGGATACTTTTGTCGAGAGCAAAAGTAGGCGGTGATGGGCTGCAAAGCTGTGGGTATGTGGACATGTAGCTGGATGTACATGAGCAGATGTGCAGAGATACATAGACACATGCCTGCACGTACACACACAGTTCGTATCGTTTACTGCCGGGCTTGACCGCCTTCACATGCAAAAGCTGAAGAAGGAAGAGTTGGCTTCGGGAGGATGAGACAAGGAAGGGTAAGGGTCTTTTATTGGCTGGTGCGGCCTAGTCACGTGCGGGCCTGGCTATGGCTTCCGCGGCATTAGAAGTCTTGCGACGCTGCAAGCGTCAGTTGAGCAATTCCACTCCAGACCCGACCCGACCTGACTAGACCTGATCAGACCTGATCCGACCTGACTAGCCAGCTATTGTCCATCGAGCCAACCTCTCTCTGCGTCGCTATATTTATTTCCCGCACCGTCTTGCTTCTCACCTGCTTTGCGCTGCAGCTACTCGCACTTGGCTCCACCGCCTCTGAGCCTCCTCGTTCGTCTATTCATTCTACTGCGACTGCGCCGTTTCGTCTTGCCAGCTCCGTCCTGTTTCTCGCGACGCCTGTAGCCATCCATCGCTCTCGTGCTTCTGCCGGCTGCACAACGCCCGCTCGCTGGATTGCCGCCATGTCAGTCGGCGTAGACCATCTCCCCCTCATTCCACTCCTGCGCGGCACCGTCCTGCTGCCCGGCATCGTCCAGCGCATTCCCGTTTCCTCCAAGCGCCCCGATGTGCCGTCATTACTTGCTGCGCTTCTCGAAGAATCGGCCCTCAGCTCCAGCGACCGCATCGAATCCATCATTGGCTGTGTACCCGTCTCTCCCGCTGTGCTTGGCCCCCCCTCCGCCGCCGCCGCCGCCAACCATCCCGATGTCTCCATCAACGACCGCGCCGACCAGCGTGCTCCCGAGGTCAACTTCGTCAACCTCCAGGCCTCCGACCTCTCGTCTATCGGCGTCACCGCCAAAGTCTTGGGCATCGACGGCCGCGGCGGCCTGGGCGACTTCACCCTAAGAGTCGAAGGTCTGCAGCGCTGCAAGGTGACGGGAGTTGTCAAGGATCGGCCTTTTTTCGAGGCCACCAATTACATAGAGTGTCTCGACAAGGGTACGTGATGCATTTGCTTTTTCTTGTTTATTTGCTGTCGAGTCTTTCTTCCCATCCCATCCACTCTGCGCATATCAGGCCAATCATGCCTGCAGATTGCAATCGCCTTCCAGCCTCCAGCTTGCCCGGAACTGCTGTTGGCTGCTATACCTTGCCAGCCCATGCGCCCACACACATATACATACACACAAGTCACCTGCTCGCCAAAGTTCACACACCTTGCCCATACAATGCACCCCTCCCCAGAACACCCTTTACTATATATCTACCCGGTACTTTGTCATGCTAACCCCTAATCCTATCCTTTATACCCCCAACAGTAAACATCAAGGACAAGGAACTGCAAGCCCTCTTCCAATCATTCAAAACTCTGTCCCGAGAACTCGTCGCCCTTCTTCGAGTTTCTTCTCTCCTTCCCCAAGGCGAGGCTATATCTGGTCTTCCTCCACTCCTGACCCAGCGCCTCGACATCTTCATTGCCAAGAAACAGATTGATGAGTGCGGTCAACTTGCCGACTTCATGGCCAACATCGTCGAGTCTTCATACGAAGAGAAGCTACAAGTCCTAGGCGCACTAGATGTCAAGGACCGCCTGAAAAAGGTTACCGAAATGCTAGACCGCCAAGTCACCACCATGAAGGGCAACTTCAAGATCACTGCCGTCACCACCCTACCTGCCCATATCCTCGGCCTCCACAACAGATCCTCACCATCAATCGCCAACTCCCACAATCCCATGATGGCCATCATGCCGCCAGGAAACAAAGGCGGCAACCGTGACGACGATGATGACGATGAGGAAGACTCGGAGATTTCGCAGCTGAAAAAACGCCTAGATGAGGCCGAGCTTCCCCTCGATGCGCGCAAGCTCGTTGATCGCGAGCTTCGCCACCTGCGCAACACCCATCCCGGTGGCCAGGAATACGCAAATATGATCAACTGGCTCGATACTATTGCCGATATCCCGTGGAACAAGGTTACAGAGGACCGCCTGGGTCCTGAGACTCTGGTCAAGGCCCGCACCCAGCTGGACAGTGACCACTATGGACTGGAGCGCGTGAAGCGGAGACTAATCGAGTATCTCTCTATTCTGCGTCTCAAACAGTCTATCAACGACGACCTGGACCGCAAGATTCATCACACCGAAACCGAACTCAACATGATGAATGCTGAGGGGCCGTCTAGCCCTGATGACGCCGTTGCCCTGAATGCACGCCTGGAGCTTCTCCGCAGACGGCGCATGCAGGACAAGTCCCCCATTATGCTTCTTGTAGGCCCGCCGGGTGTAGGAAAAACCAGCTTGGCTCGCTCTGTAGCAACTGCGCTCGGCCGCAAGTTTCACCGCATATCTCTCGGTGGTGTCCGTGACGAGCCTGAAATTCGTGGACATCGTCGCACATATGTCGCTTCAATGCCTGGTGTTATTGTTCAAGGCCTACGCAAGGTTGGAGTTTCTAACCCAGTTATTCTTCTTGATGAGATTGACAAGCTTGGCAAGGCCTCCAACATGGGCGACCCCTCAGCCGCTATGCTGGAGGTATTGGATCCCGAACAAAACAACAGCTTCACCGATCATTACGTCGGTACGCCCATCGACCTCAGCAAAGTACTGTTTATTGCCACTGCCAACAATCTCGAATACATCCCGCCGCCGCTTCTTGATCGCATGGAACTCATTTACCTTCCCGGCTACACTTCTCACGAGAAGTGCCACATTGCTCAGAAGCACCTTGTGCCAAAGCAACTCAGGTACAATGGCTTAAAGGAAAGCCAGTGCATCTTTAACCAAAGTGTTATCAAGAAAATCATCGAGGGTTACACTCGAGAAGCTGGTGTACGAAATCTAGAGCGCGAGATTGCTGCGGTTTGTAGAGGAAAGGCGGTTGAGTACGCGGATGCGCGCGATCGCAAAAAGACAGATACATACCGGCCCGAGCTCACATCTACCGATATCGAAAGATTCATTGGCTCTGAGCGCTATGAGGAAGAGATTGCCATGACGTCCAGCCGGCCCGGTGTTGTGACTGGCCTGGTCGCCTATAGCTCCGGTGGCCACGGAAGCATTCTGTTCATTGAAGTGGCCGATATGCCGGGCAACGGTCACGTGCAACTTACTGGCCAGCTTGGCGACGTTCTCAAAGAGAGCGTCGAGGTTGCTCTGAGTTGGGTCAAAGGACATGCTTTCGAACTGGGTCTGACGAATGATGCCTCTACCAACATCATGCATGCTCGGGACTTGCATATGCATTGTCCAGCTGGTAGCATTCCCAAGGATGGGCCCAGCAGTGGTATGGCACAGGCCATTGCCATGATATCCTTGTTCTCTAACAATGCCGTGCCACCAGATCTAGCCATGACAGTAAGTTATTCCTACCACGCTAACGCTATCCCTAGCGTCGAGTTAATACCGGTTCTGACAACTTTTTAGGGCGAAATCTCTCTCAGAGGCCGCATCACTGCTGTTGGCGGTATCAAAGAGAAGCTTATTGGTGCCCATAGAGCCGGAGTCAAGACTGTAATTCTGCCTGAGCAGAACAGACGAGACACAAAGGGCCTGCCCCAAGAGGTCAAGGATGGTCTAAAGATCATCTATGTAAAGTATGTTAATCTCCCCTTCCGTCCTTGCCGTCTATTTGTTCCTTCCCGATAGCAGTCTCCCTGTTTTCCAGCCGATGTCTCTGGACTTACACGACAGCCCTGTTTGTGTTTGGCGGAGCATCTTGTGCGCCGCCACCCCCCAATTGAATGTTGTGCTACCTCGATCTCTGTGACAAGACATTTCTATGTCGTCTTTGGCTGCCCGCCATGCAGCTATATTCCCGCTCGCTATTTACATGCTGTGTTCCGGTTCGCATCGCTAACATGTTTCTGCAGCCACATCTGGGAGGCCATCCGCATTGTGTGGCCAGACTCCAAATGGGCCCAGAACCACATTGGGGGTATAGAGAGCCGCCTCTAGGCTTTTGGCGCGTCCAGATGTCTCTTTTTTTTTTCTTTCCTTATTTCCTTGATTCTTCTCCTTTTTGCACGCGCCCGCCCATCCGCGTATTTCTTTTCTTCTCTACATGCACGTACATTCTCATGCACAATAGTCTATTCCGTTGCTTATTTTATTCGGGCCGTGAGCATGCCCCCCCCCCCCATCGGCACATATCTGAGCATATGCGTACCGTTCTTCCTTTTCTTTTTCTTTGGAATATTCTTCTTTTTTAATATTTCTGGCGCGTTTATACCTCCGTAAACTCGGGTTCTATCTTTTCTCTTCTTGGTGGGTTTGTCTATCTGTCTTTGAATCTCTAAATTGGTAGCAGTCATATTTTCTACACTTCACTCTAGCTTACTTTGCTTGTCACTAAGGCCAATCCTGAGTCCTTTGGACCAAATGCCCATAGCTCGGGACAACGTTTTTTTGGTTGTCTTCTAATATATCAAAAAGGAATGAATGCCTTCGGCTCACAACCAAGACATGTGTCAAGCCAGCTCTCCATCATGTAACATGTCCTTCTATGACCCGTGGACGCTGGTGGCGTACGAGTTCTCCCTTGTCGCACGAGAATTCGGTGTGGAGCGAAAAAGAAAAAGTAGCATATTGAAGGCCTAACCAGGATTCGAACCTGGGCTTACGGAATCAGAATCCGACGTCCTAACCAACTAGACTATTAAGCCATTGGATGTTGGTGACAATATGACTTTAACTACACTATATTTCTTTGCTGGACTCGATTAAAACTTGGTAGATGGAGTTTTGGCAAGGGTTCTGATGGATATCAAACAGACAAGTCGAATTGAGTGTGGTCTCTATAATACAAGAAAGAGAAGAAGAAAAACAGGAAGAAAAGGCTGTATGAAGATATAAATCCCAGCAGGTCAGCTGTCAGCACCTGGCACAGTAACTGCAGCCAAAGATGGATGATCCAAAACCAGCCATCAACGGATAGTATAAATGAGTGTTAGGGTTATCTTTACTATAACCCAACTTCACCAAAATCAACCTCACTAACAACAGGAACTTTCAGGTTTAAGCATGCCACTGCTGGGTACATACGTCCCAACACACTACTCTGCATGTATCTCATATCCTTAACCTCCCTTCAACTCCACTAGGTGCCAAGTGTCAGACAGTGTTCACATTGTCCCCCTCCATTTAGTCTGGTGGTGTTTTATTTGAAGAGGGCAGACTCTTGTTCTCGGGCTGTGCGATCGTAGCACAGCTTCCAAGGCGCTGGAGGAAGCGAGAGCAGAAGGCTAGCTTGGGTTGAGACAGCGCGAGTATGCTATAGCCCTGCTTGCTGCCTCTTGACAGTGTGGCGTGGTAACTCAGAGGAGGAGGGGGTTTTGAACGACGGGTCTGGCAGGTCCACCTACTGGATGGATAACAAGTTACCCGACCCGAGTCTCATGTGGAATGCTTGGTGGAGAGACATGATGATGGCGAGAAGAAATAATGTCTCGTATTGAGCGTGAACCATCCCTGGGCATGAGACTTCCCGTAACATGGTGGTGGTTTACTCAAGTCAAGTGAAACTTGGCTTCGCCGTACGGCGTCCTACAGACTCGTGACAGTGGATCCAGATCCAGGATTTTGGATTCTTGCTCTGCCTTTGTGACTTTTTGCCTTTCAGTCCAAGTGCTGGATAATATCACGGCACCTGCATGGGAACTCGTGCTCAGACTTGAGAGTTCCAGCATTCTCATGTTTCTTGTTGGGGGGATTTGGTAGTTCCACCGGGGGACAGAAAGATTGCGCCTCTAGGGGGGTCGCAATGCAAATGCTACTACATCCCCTCGATTCGTTCACAGGTTGGTCTGTTTACCCCCATGTGCGAACCGCACAGAACACGTAGGTTTGTTCACAATGCTCCGGACAAATTGGGGCCATTGTTCATGGAACTTCTGATAGAGACAGAAAACGCAATCATGCATGCATGGCCGTTGCTACATCGCTTCTGGATAGACAAAATGTTGAGTAGCGTGAACTGACTACACCCCGAGTGGCTAGATCCTCAATCTTGGCGCGGAATGCCGGTGATGTGTCGGTATCTGATCTGTGTTGTCTTTCTGTGCGTTTTTGAAGCAAACAGACATCTGTAAGCCCACCATTAACTCCTCTTGTCGCATGGCTATGTTTGGCTATTTTCTCACGTCTATGTTGGGAGCATTCTCGTTTGCTTTTCATGTTCCAGCATACCCACACTCCATGCCACTGTTCCCGTGTATTGAGGCTGTGCAATCCCCCAATCGTTCGCCGCAGACGTACCGTTACAGTTTATATTGTGGAAGGAACATGCTACTCTAGATGATCTGTGTTGATGTCTCCTTTCTACCTATGGGTACATCCACATGCTTGTCAGGGTCCTGTGTGAGAGGGTTTATTGCGCATTCACCATGCGAATTCCATGTCTTCAGGGTCGATCGCTGACCAAAGGTATCGTGATACATTCAGTAAAATTTCGAAAGCAAACCAGCATGCGTAGGTAGACCCTGTTCTAGGCTGAGGCAATGGTTGCTTCATCTCGGGATTTTTAAGTCCCCGCGGCAACTTTTGTGTGTCTTTCCAATTGTGTTGATGATGCCGATACGTAAGTCCAGGCTTTCCCCAATGTGACTTTCGCGCCTAATAACTAACATTAGCACATTGCTAATACGAGTTGTTGATCTGGGCCTACATGAAAACAACTGCTGAATGATAGCCGGGCCCAAGTGTCGACGTACGGGACCAGTAAATAAGGTGCAGGCAGCAACGTGAGATCGGATGGAATGCCGCCTCGGATAGGAAGGAGACACGACTGCACTTTCCGTTCCCGGGCGGCCCTTCCTCGAATCACGGCCATGCGACGTGCCTTCCTATCAGAGAACAGAGGAAGGACTCTAAAGGACTCGGTGATGGTACCTTCCCCAAGAGCGTTTGTTTATTATCAATACGTAGATGGTTGTATGCCATATGCAGAACCAACAAGAAGCACCATGGTCATGTGCTACTGGAAGTATACCAGCCATCATGTTCTTGCGTGATCTTTGGCGGACGGACCTGACTTTTCTGTTGATGATAGCAGGGCGATCATGTGCCATGTAGGCTATTTTAAGTCTCGAATATGGCCGCACAGGAACAGTTTCCTCCAAGTTTCCTTCCCTTTTGTTTTCATTCAGTCCTCTTGCCAGCAATGATATAGCAAGGTTACCCATCAATAACATGCCATTTTAAAGGGTTGATCAAGTGGCCGTGAGTTGTCTAGGCCAGTTTGTCTCATGTATGCATGTGTCCCTTGCTCTTGAAAATTATCAGTGTATGTACGGCCGGGTCTTGTTTTCTCGCAGGAGGATGTCGAGGGGCTTCTTTTGCTGAGACCAGGAACAAACAGAGTGGCATGATTACGCCGAGCTTCCATACTACTACATGGCAAATCCTTCTCTCGTACAACTAGTGCCTCTATCTGTTACAAGTCCTTTAGTATTGGTTCAACTTCATCTTCTTCCCAACGGCCCCGTACGCTGTTTCGTTGGTTGTGCACTTGACGACCCTGCCATGACACGCGTACATTATGCTACACATATAGTAGACCTGAAATAGAAAGCTTGGACTTCGGCATTCACCAAGATTTTTCACGTACAGCCAGCCCGTGGCTTGGTCTCGGCTGGGGATGAAGTAGAGTACTTTTCCTACGGCTTGGGCCAAGTCGCTCCGCGGGCGAAGAATTTGGATCTAGACTGACAACTTTGCGATGTTGTTGTCTGAATCCAGCCTCTTGAACTAGCGGTGAGCTCGCCATATTTTTGGGTGCCGTGTGTATGGAATCATATACTATACCTTCTAGTATCATACGTTGGTTATTTTATATATGGGCAAAATTCTCAGATACGACTTGGTTCTCACGCGAATAAGCAGAGCATGGGGTGAGGTGCTAGCTTAGTGAGAGATGCATCAAGCCTTATGCTTTCAGATATTCGCACCTGGAAATCTTGACCAACATTTTCAACATCTGACAGCAGTAAACAATGTCTTTCCAGCTGGATGATATTGCAGCTGGGTGGGCCTCGTACATCGCTTTTGATATAGTTAGCCTAGCCTGCCTCTTTGCACTAGAAAAATAGACCACCTACCTGGCCACGAACTTTTTCATGCGCGAATGGGCCAAGAAAGACAAGGGGTGATAGTGGACTTGGAACAGCACAAGACTGCTTTCTTGGCCTCTCGGTTGCTGGTAATAATTGTTCGGAGTATTAAGGCGCACACACAATGGCCAACTCCTTTTCTAATGCTTGATGCTCAGTATCATTGGGATCTTGTGTGTGTGGAAACGGAATTCGGGGCCTTTGAAATATCCGACGAGCTCACTGCCACGGACGAGCTACTCCGATACAATGAGTACAGGGGACGTCCCATCACGTTCCTGTTACACATTAACATGGTTTAGGGTTACGGGAGAAACTGGGTGTCTCAGATGGCGTGCCATCAGTCCTTTGACACCGGTGACCTGTTGCCATTCCTGCTGCATGTGCTTCTTTCAACGAGGTTACAAGACACCCGGGGCGGGATTGACATGAGGAGTAGCGGCGGCTGGATCTTCCTTATTCCCCCATATGCTACGGGAGAAAAATAAAGGCCGGGACGGAGATAAAAAGAAGCTCACAGTGTAGCTTCTAAGCCCAAATCTCCTCAACGCCAACCCAACATCACCACCACCACGTGTTGTGCCACATATGCTTTATGCTTTTCTTGACAGACCCACCCCGGTGCGGGTTGAACACCGGGCCACTACTACACGCCTCTTAAGCTGGGAGCTGTTTGAACTTTTGAAGGCTTCCGACGCCTACAGGACCAGTGCAATGAATTGGCAAGAGCCTTGACCACCCCAAAGCCCGAGTGGCCTTGTGTTGTCGATCGAGCAGAAAGGAACAAAAGGATTGCTAGTATACGCATTTGGGTGTAGTGTGGGGCTTCAATGGCGCCGTTGGCGTTGGCTTGAGCAGGGCATTATTGGGGAGGGGGGGGGGGTGTAAAGCTTCCGTATACCTCAACTTAAACAAACCCTGCCTGACAAAGGTCGGCCATATTATGTGTTTATCCCGCGCAGTGGTTTTGAATCATAATTTTTTTTTGAGACGTTGGAATCACAGCTTTCGATGGGTTCGTTTTGTCACTTGTCGACCAGTGTTCTTTCGTCCCATCTCTGTTTTATAGACTAGGATCTTGATATATCAGTGCCCTTAGCTCGAAGGCGTTGTTTCAGAATAAGAGAACTATCTGGAGCTTTTTCCATCAGCTCGGATGATTGCAGACAGCTTATGTCCATATATTTATGCTAGTTAGCGACGATCAATCTTCTATGTGCGTGGGAGTTAGAGCACGATGGGTATAGAAACTTTTTGACGTGATTCTCAAAGTCACTAGTGAAGTGCATATAGCCTCTTTTCAAACAATGGGCACTGCAGGCGGACTAATAAGATAGCCACACAAAAGCTCACTAATGCATTTTATTGTACTAGATAGAGGGTTTATCCATTCTGCCAAGGGTTAATGGGGCCGGGCCCAATACGGTATCATCGAAGGTCGCCGCACCTTGTCTGCAATGAAACGCTAGAGGGAGAGCAAGTTTCTACTGGTCTGTCATGGGACGAACCTAGAAAAGCCAGCAAGTAGAGCCGAGCCGAAGTCCTGTCTACACAGCACAGCGCAGCACTGAGCTGCACAGCGCATGGTTTCGTCCGATGAAGCTGGCTTGCGGTAGTTTGTATCTCGACATGGCGACATACAAGCACTAGCAAACCGAGGGCCTTTTGTCTCTTCGCTGTGCACATGGCAGTAGGGCTGACCTGTTCTCAGGGTCATATCCCCCTTCCCCAACCACACCTGTTGGTGCACCCTTGTCTGCAAGACCTAGTATAAATCTCGCCTATTCACTCCGACCTGAAATGTAAACATGACAGAACAGGCCTGAGAGCTCCCTCGCGGAATGAGACGCCCTTGCATCCGCGATAGTCAGACGTATGAGGTGAGGTCTAGCCCAAAGTGAGTTCTTGCCGTTTTTAACTCGGTTGAATACAGCCGAGACTCGAGACTCGAGACTCGAAATTTCAAGTAGTTACTTAATCGGGGGCATTAGTGTATTTTTTTCGGGAGGGCAATTACCTCACCACAAATGTCCTCGAGCTATATGATATTTACTTTCTATTGTAATACAACCAAGTCTTCAGTGTCCATGCACAATGACTGCCGGCCTGCCACTGACGGCAGATTTTGTGGCTTCCATGGTTGTCTCTGCGCGAGAATGAAGGAAATGAGACAACTTGCTGCAAAAAAAAAAAAAAAAAGATTGGTCTTCTTTTATTGTTTCTTTTTTTTCTGGCTCTTTCTGTTTTTTTTCTGTTTTCTTTTTCTCTGTTTTTCTTTTCTGGCTTCTGGAAGTCTCTCTGCCAGTTCATCGTACGCTTAGAAGCAATACACAAAACAACCGCGCGCACCAACATTTTGCAAATCCATTCCCCAATCGGATCAAAAACTGGTGAGAGACAGATCAAGAAGGACAGACGCTTAGCAAGCAAATACTGGCCCCTTTCTCCTAGCCAACGTGGGATGAAGCCAGGCAAGCAAGTATACGCATACATACAACATGGTGACAAGGCAACTTTATGCGGCCCAAACTGCAGACGGATTAGATAGCGGGTGATTATTCGGTCTTTCTATCCTTGATTTCTCAGCCGCTTTGGTTTTTGACACTGAAAAGGCAGTAGGAATATATGAATACTGTAGTATCCCCTCCCCACTTCCCGCCACCTCCATCATACAAGTCTTGATACACGTATTGTATTACTACTACACTCCTGTTTTTCTTTCTATTTACAAGTTCATAACGCTGGCTCCTAAGTAGGTTGTCCTCGATAGCCGAAATTGTAGTCACTTGTCACTCTCTTCTTTCTTACCCATATATGATGAGTGTAGAAAACACGGCGAGACAACTGGCAGCAACGTTGTCTCACTCTGCCGATTTTTGGCTCAGACGTGATCTTTTTATGGTGTAGAATCCTGGAATCCCAACGGGTGGGCTAGTCTCTGTTTCACCTTCAGGTTGGCAAGCCAGTGTTTGATTGAGAAAAGGGCACTAAGCCGGTTCTCTCCTCCCTCTCTGTAACTTAGTGGTAGTAAAGCTGCAACATGCTGCTGATGCATGCATACCCTACATTAAGGGAATCTCGAAATCATAACGTTATTTATTTCCGACGGCTAGCCATGATTCTGCCCGACAGAAGTAGCAAACGTGGAGAGAAGAACGTGAACGAGGCTTAGGAAATCTGCGATACGATAACCATGAAGGAGCCAGGACTAAGGGGGGCATCTGCAGATGAATTTTGGTGAGAGCGTCAAACCAAGCCTCGGATCTAAGAGAAAATCACGGGGAACTAATGCTTTATTTTCCGAACATTTCGTCTGATGTTAAGCCTACAAACTGTCCTGCTTCACATGCCACATGAGTGAGTAAAGAAGTCCTCGTCGCACCATCAAGAGTTTACGGTAGAGGTGCCAGCATCTCAGTACATGCTTCATGAGCTTGGAGCAGCTTCCGATAGTATACTGGCTGATCTGGACTCTGTCTTTCTCTCTCCATCTTCCTTTCCTGTACCATTTTGTGACGTCTTCAAGTACCTGTAAGCTAGCTGTTCTAGGATACAGCCCCTTTATTTTTTTGGTTTTCTCTTTTAACGCTGCTGGCGTTGGTCACACCCTAAATCTTCTCACTCTTTTGCAACAACATGTCAGTCAGATTACCCGCACCAATCCGCGTCCACTAAATCATGGCCATGCAAACATCGTCAAAGGAGAGCGCACGCATGGCTGGTGAAAAGTGGAGAAAACGTGCGTATTGGGGTGTCTCAGGTCGAGCAAGCGACAACCATGACATCACGGGAATGTAGCAATCTCGTCGGGATACTCGGGACGGAAGTATGGGCATGAAATGGCTAGGGGCCTTTTTCTTTTTTTTGTACTGGCGATGCTTTGGAGAGCGTGCTACACTACACTGCACTGCAACGACACTGCGTACCAAGATCACCTCTCCCCTATAAGCCGTCCAGTACTTCTCGTGGCTGCCTTCTCAACAGCCCCCAATAATGGAACGGCGCCTGTCCGGCAGATGGCCCGGCCCCTTTTATGTAACCCATGGTTATGTCTCAAGAAAAAGGCTTCATCAGACACCCACCTCCACCTCTACCTCCTCCTCTACTCCTCCACCTCGTCTACAAGCCACAAGGTAGTAGATCGATACCATACTGTGCCATATGCAAAGACAGGCAGCCAGTCTTGGGCGTTTCAGATCCGCCAATGATATCTCTAGCCATCCATCCCATCATGGCGTTGGGTAGCACTGACTATACTGCTGCTGTTTTTCTTTACTACATCTCATCCCCCTATGTCCCCCTCCCCTCGTTTGTACATACTGGGCCCGGTCTGGTGTGGTGGCCACCCGAGATATATAAGAACACGACGGTCTAGCCTCTTTGGGTTAAAATACAAGCTTGGCTAGATACCCTTGCTGGAAACTAGCCGTTGATCTATCCTCTTCTTTGTTCTTCGTCCCTTTTTCGAGACGGAGACGAACTCCTGCATTCGCAGCACGAAGGGTTCTTTTTTTTTTCCAACTCGTACTAATCCCCGACGGAATCCATGGGTAGTTTTTTTCTCCGCCGTAGTTTGATGTTCATTCATACATGCTTAATACGCACCGCTATTTTCCTAGTGTCCTCGGGACAGCTATTTATTTTGTCGACACCCGAGCATAGTGGGAATATAGGAACTTGGTCTTCTACTGACTAACAGCTCGCTAGACTGGAGCTGGCGCTGGCGCTTGGTCCAAAGACCATGTATACCCCGTGCACCGTGCACAGTGCAACCGATAGCCGAAGACTTGAACTTGCTGGACCAGAGACTAAAGTTCGGCTTAGCCTGGCTGGATGGAGGGGGGTGGTGGGCAACGGACTGACGGGATCTTTCTACGATACATGTTCCCGATGCCACAGACTCAGCATCAACAAAAAGAAAAAAGCCTCCATGTTGCGACGTTCATGAGGAATTGACTACGGGATATTCATGTTGCTGGTGCAAAGACAAATGATATGTTTTTTTATTGCTGTGCCAGCTCTATGTGTAGTACGGATTCAACAGTGTACATGGTATGCGAATGTTGAGTTCATTTTAAAAAGAAAAAGAAAAAAAAGGGTACCTGCTTCTCTCCTAAGCGTGTACACATACGTCTCTCTCCTCTCTCAGAAAAACCACCGCTTTCTTATCTTCTTTGTTTCTGTTATTTGTTTTTGCGCTCAACTTATCGGCTATCGCTTCGCTCTCTGCTCTGATCCAAGCAAGCATTGATGCTATCGGGGTGATCCGTTTTTATTTTCTTATTCCCCCTTCTTGACTCTCAGCAAGCTGGCGATAGCCATGATGCTTGATCCATCACAACTTAGCGTGCACTACTTTGGGAATATCTGCTTTATTCTGCTAGCAGAGAGAGAGACACGCACACACACAGCACGGCTGCCCGCCCCTGTACCCTTGGTAGGAGCAATAAACAATTTTTAGCACCATCCCACGCATAGTCCCAGGGTGTGAGATCTTGTATCCCCTAATTTGCCCTCGTTTTGCACAGATATCAAGTTGAGTTTGCTTTCTCAATACAACCTGGCTAACGAGAGGGGTCGTGGGGCGAGGCGAGGTAGGAATAAAATTCATCCACAAGTAGACCCCCACTCCCAAAATTACCACGGGTGAAGGAATCTACAGTACAAGCTGTCTTTGGTGTCTCAGAACTGCACCAACGCCTCGTCTGCTGTCTTCGTCTGTTCGCTTTTTCTTTTATGGTTCAAGTAGAGGAGGAACCAGGCTGGTTCTCTTCACGGCTTTCTGACACCAAGTCGCGTGAGCTAAAAGTCGGGCGGTTGAAGCAAGGTTGAAGCTGTCGTTGAGTCCTTCCGTTATCCGTCGGCCGATGATGGGATCGGAGAAATTAGAACGGGTGCCCTGTGCATGTTGTCCGGATATAGTTATTCTCCTTGTGTTTTGGAGAGGCTGGGCTACGACCGCGGTGTTGTTCAAGACTTTTTTAGGCCCTTTTTTTTTTCCATCTCGCTTGAGTACTATATCCCGCCCAGATTCCAATTGTATATCTGTACTACTTACTTGGCCTTGCTTGTCGCCTATTGATATTTCTCGCTTTTTTCTCCTTCATTTTGGCGTGGCATTTCTTGATGGTTCAGCTCGCCGACTGCGAACAGATACCCCGAGTGGATACTGCAAGGTAGTATGTATGTGTGTGTGTGTATATATTGGATCGGATATCACTGTATTTAGCAACAGCACTGTCAACCACCACAATCATACTTGAGTACTGCCACCATCTAAGCGATAACTATTTTAGTAGCATTAGCGTCTTTGTTTAGTAAGTGCACGTCCTGTAGCAGCGCTCTAGACTATGAAACAGGACAGCAGGGAGCGGCAGCAGTGTGTAGGACTTAGTTATTCGCCCGGCGAATGACGTTCCACACGTATCCAAGCTAATCAACAGCTGCCCGTGCAAAGGGGCCTCTTTCATCTCCTCTTCGCAGGCTTTTGTTTTGATGGACAGGGGAAGGGGAGGATTGTTGCTGTGCCGCTGGTCACGAGTCTAGCGTTTTATATGCAGTTCACCTTCCTGCCAACGCGAGCCCGGCTGCCGCTGTGCAGCAATTCGTCAGGTAGGCACCATGAATGGCTTGTGAGCTGGGCGGGCGCAAAGCGATTGTAGTTAAAGGTGGAGACAGCGGTATTGTTGTTGACTGAGGCAGCTGCCTATTTGTAAATCTAAAAAAAGAATTTTCTCCGGTGGTAATTGCCTCGTGATATTTCACTCCTGCCATCACTAAACCAACATCAACGTCAACATCAACGTCAACAGCAAGCATAGCAGCAAAGAAACATGGCATGATATTGGACCGCGGGCCAACTAACTCACAGCATGACAGCGGCAGGTCTCCTAGTGCCATGTTCTTTCCGGTGCGTGCATGACGTGTTTCCGTACCGTTTATTTTCTGTTTCATTAGGGGGAGGTTCGTTATTTGGGTTTAAGTGCTCATTGGGAACTATAGCAAAACATAAATAAACATATAGTAGGCAAAGTGTTTCGTCAAACATCTTGCTCGCTGTTGCAGGTAAATGAGGCAAATGTTAGGGTTTTTTGGCTGGAATATAAGCTTAGCCATGGGTTGTGCCAAGATAGCAGGATAAAGAAAATTGAACAGCGAGAGCCACAGAGCCTATCAGAAATGAATGTATTAGATGGATTTTATAGTAACACCGCAATTCTTCTACCATCAAGATGTGTTGCATTGAAATTCTAGTTTGCCTAGCAGGTACTCTGCGACGCACTACACTGTAACCCCCTTATACATTCGCTTGGCACAAAGCTACATAACGGAGCAAAACTGCGAACTGTAGTGTTTGGCTAAACGTGGCGATAATGAAACCCTAACCGGTATTTTCCAGGGTACTCTGATAAGTTGTTCTCATAACCACGGTGGCTAGGGAGACTAGCACACTGCAGCGATGCACCAGATACCGCCACACAACATGCTCTCATCGTGGTGGCACTTGAAGTCGTTTACCTGCATGGGATGAACGGATCCAGTGTGCGATACTTGAGTATTGTTGTTGTCTGTTTACCCTAACCCTGTGGAACGCGCTATCCAACAAGTAAGTAAATAGTGGAAGTGCCTCACAGGCTGGCTCAGGGCTGGAACGTCCGAGACATGACACGTAGGAAATATTTGATGACGTTGGTTTCCTACTATCACCCACGCCCCCTTCATCTCACGCATATTTCACAGGGAAGATATCAAGAGACGAGGAAAAAAAAGGCCTTTGTAGTGGATGGTTGTTTGAATGTTCAGAATTATGCAGCAAGAGAATATCTACAGGAACAAGGGCACACGACATTTGTCTAAGGATCCCGGTAGACTCAGTCAGAAACGAGTGCCTAGAGACAATAAAGTGTGTACAGATGCAATGCAATGCAATGCAATGTACGAGAAAAGAAGAAAGGAATCGACTTTGGAAAGAAAAAAAAAGGCGACGGTCAAGATACACGGCAGGTCGATGAAGCGAGATCTGTGCAAGTATGTTTGGCTTCGCTGTAGTCGTGGACTGTTTCGCTATTGTTGGGATGGATGACAAAGCGTAGGGCCGTCTCTTGACAGACATGGAGGCTGAGACTCCCCGCGGAGCTTTTTGGTATCAAGAGAAAAGGCAAACCCAGAGCAACAGGGCACGTGTAGAGCTTCGTCTTAATTTCTTCTTGCACAGACTGGGCCTACGTGTACTTTCCCCCCCCCCCCCCAAGGGCAAGACATAAATAGTATCTTGGGTAAGGATGGGCGTACAGATGGATGCAAGCCTGCCGCAGGGAGGTTGAAGGCCTTTTGAAAAGCAAATTATGTGTTTTGAAGTCCATGGTATGGCATACTAGCAGGCTGTCATGGCGACACACATGTATCAAGCTACGAAGAACTACGAGACGGTGAAGCTGGGTTAGATCTTGGCATTCTGGTTGTATATTCCCATAGAGCTTCAAAAGCGCACTCGACTGGCTGACTGACTGACTGTAGCGTGGGCTGGCTGGGCTGAGTCTGCTAGCGAAGGATCCGGGGTGACTTTGGTGGCTCTTGGTGCCCACGCCCGCCGTCCTCCTTCTCACTGTTTGCTCTGATGGCCAGGGTTTGCTCCGCCGTAGCGAAACATAGGAGAGATTACATCACTACTGTGCCCTTCTCTGAAAAATTAACGGACTGACGGAGTCCGTTGGCTTGGTTGACTTGTGGTTGTGTGCACATGGCATGGCATGGATGTTGGGCTCTGAAAATGGAGGGCTTTCAAGAATGCTGAATACATGAAGGGTGGTGGGTGACACATGACACAGAGATGATGGCTGCTGGCCGTCTCTTTGTAACATGTGGGCATAAATGCTGTCACTTTCCAGGGGATTTCAAGGGCGTTAGAGAAATGTAGTTAATGGATGGGCGCTAGAGGAGGGCTCACTTATACGCCGTTCTTGCTGAGTAATCAGGGCAATGTCAACAGGCCAGACCTTGGACTCGACCTGGACTTGGAGGCCAACAAAAGGCAGGGCGACTGAGATGTGGACTTTTATTCAGTGCCAACGTTGGTAGTTTGGCTCTTTGGCCATACGCTCTGTATCTGTGTGGTCTTGTTGCATTGGGTTCCCTTGGCCTGTTAAGCCCAGATGGCATCGTGTATTCTTCCACATTCCCAAATAGCCCAGCTGGGTGCACAGGCCTTTCTTTTTTAGAAAGTTCTGACTCCTCAGGCCTAGAAACGCGAGGCAGAGAGTGAGAGAGAGAGAAGGGGCTACAGGAGGACAGTGAGAGGGGTGTTTACGCTTGGGATTTTTCACACCCAGTAGGAGGAAAAAGGAATCGTGCTCATGGCTTATTATACGCACACACACACACTCTCTCTCTACGAACCCCTCTTCTCCTGGACATGAACTCTCCACGACGAGAGCCGGCGATAAAATAAAAGAAACAAAATAAAAGAAGCCAAGAAATCCCCGAAGAGATGGCAGAGGAAAACAAGAAAAGAGCAAGGGAAATATTCGTCTGGTATTGAGGGTAGTGGAGAAAACTTGGAGTCGAGAAGTTGATTGCGACGGAATTACAGTTCTGACGGAGCCTTCTGGCTTGTTGAGGCTGAGAGAAACGAGGATATACGATATATGGACGGGCTTTAGAACCACGGCAGAAGCATCAGAAGGGATTGGAAGCACGAGAAGCTTGCTTCGACGGCTGTGATGGACAGCTGGAGAGAGAGTGTGTGAGTTTTAGGCAGAGGTGTTGTTGTGTGTGAGTGAGTATATTAAATCCCCCTTTTTCTTTTGGGGGGGGGGGGGATAAATTTGATGATTATTTATCTGTATTTATTTATTTATTTTTTCGCATGTTTTATCCTGGTAGAGAAAAAAGGCGATTTTCTTCTGGCAGTCTGTGTCTGTTCTATTTATTTTCTAGTTCTTCGGTTCTTCCTTTATCTAGGGGAGAGGAGGAGAGGAGGAAATAAATGTGAGGAAAAAAAAGAAAAAAGAAATACAAAAAATACAAAAAATACAACACAGCCAAGGACGCCTTCTTTCTTCCGCGGCCACCAGGACAGGCCAGGGATGCCCAAATGCCATCGTCTCGTCTCATACACCAAGTACTAGGGGATCCTCGCTCGTCGTTTTTTTAGGTCGGATGGGGGGGGGGGGTGGTTCAGCCTCATACTAACACGCACCCGTCCACACAGACACACACACACACATACACACATACATACATACACCAGCTTGGAGCAACGATCCCAAGCAAGCACAAGCACAAAGCATTACGCACAACCAAGGCACCGCACACTCTCATTGCTGTGCTCTGCTTTACTATCTCTCTCTCTCTCTCTCTCTCTCTCGCTGTGTTTCTCCCTGGCCCATTCCATCCCTATAACTGGCCACCCACGCCCTCCCCCCCTCCCTACTCGGCT
>JADILG010000345.1:0-23126 GCA_017591655.1 Thielaviopsis populi
CCTTTGAAGTGGGAGATTGGGGGGGGGGGGGAAAAAGGAAAAAAAAAAAAAAAAAAAAAAAAAAAGAAAAAAAAAAAAAAAAAAAAAAAAGAAAAAAAAAGAAAAAAAAAAAAAAACTCACAGTCTGGGCGAGCTAGCAGCAGTCGAGGGCATGCTCATGCCGGATAAGGGAGTCTCGCTCTTTGGCCCGGAGCCAGAAGACCGGGGATGAGGATGAGGGACACTAGAGTCATTTGGGGGAGAGGACGTAAGGCCATGGCTGGCGAGGGTAGATGAGTCTGAGGATGAGGATGAGATTGCGCCGTAAGTGGCGCTGGTCGACGTAGGCGAAGTGGTCATGGGCGCATTTCTGGAGATCTGGCACTCTTGCAGCGAGCGCGTTACCGCAAGAATAGGCGTAGTAGCGCCTGGGGTGGTTGAAGGCGTAGGGAGGCCATTTCGTTGAACGACGGGCTGGGCAGAGGCGGGCTTTGTCTGGGCTTGAGGGAGGGGGAGAGAGTGAGGGAGAGGAAGCGGTTGAGGGTTCGAGTGCGAGTCAAAGTGTGCGTGTGCGTGTGCGTGTGCGTCTGGGTGTGGTTGGGGGATTGGCTTGGGCTGTGTGCAACATGTCAAGGAAGATGAAGACAAAGCAGAGTCGGCCTCGATAGGAGGACGATGGATAGACGTGGGGGTTGTGTTTGCCTGGTTGTTCATGACAAATTTGGCGAGGTTAGATTGACTAGACTGTCTAAAGTAACCTGAAGAAGTTGCTAAAGTGAGGGGGAGAAAGACAGAGAGAGAGAGAGGTCTGGTGTTAGTCAAGAAAGGAATAACAGAGAGAAGAAGAAATGTATGTGTGTGTGTGTGTGTGTGTGTGTGTGTGTAATAGTAGAAGAGGAACAAGAAGAAAGAGAGGGTGATGATGAATGGGGAGCAGTCCAGGACGGAAGTCAAGTGAAGTGAAGTGGGTGGAAGGAGACGCGGTCATATATCAAGAGCTGAAGCACACATACGGCAGCAGTAGCAGCAGAATCGCATGGGTTGGGTGAACAGGTTATATGCAGGCTGCAGTATAGCAGCAAGCATAGCATAGCATGTGGTATCACTGAGTCAAGCAGCCAGTAATTGTGAGGCGGCGTGTTGGCTGCTGCCAAGAAGAATGCATTGCCCACACAGCGTGTCAATCAATAGGGGCCGTCCGGCCAGGAGGGTTTTTGAGGGCTGTGGGTAGTGGGTTGTAGACTGTAGGGTGGCCTGTAGGCCGTGGGCCGTGGGCTGTAGGGTGGCCTGTAGACTGAGGGCTGTAGGGCGAGCTGTGGGCGTAGTGGGAGTGGTGGGCGTAGTGGGAGTGGTGGGCGTGGGAGTGTGCATTACAGTGCGAAAGGGGGAAACAAGCGGCAAGGGTTGCCGTTCGAGCCGCTGTTTAATCGAGAAAACGTGAGACTTACTCTGAGAATCGGATTGTCTGGTCTGTGTGGAAGCCATCGTTGCATGAACTGAAACGAGAAAGAAAAGAGGAAAAGAATAAGAAAATTGAGGACAAGAAACAAAGACTTGAAAAAAAAAAATTGAAAAAAGAGAGAGAGAGAGAAATCGACATCAAACAAAAGCCGACTTATTTTTAGGGGCAACTTTCACTGACAAGCCAGGTTTGCAGCTAAACCTAGAGTGGATATGGAAGCCAATGCGGCGTTACTAGGGTTCGGCGAATGAAGCGGACAGGCAGAATTAGAAGCCAGAAGAGCAGAGAAGAAGCAAAAAGGAAAAAAGAAAAAAGAAAAAGAAAAAGAAAAGAAAACCCGCCCTGGGCGTGTATGTAAGCGGGAGGCAAGAAATAAGCTGGGAGGCAGAGCCAGAGCCAAAGCCAGAGCAAGAGAATACTGAGCGAACCCCAATTTCTCCCCAGAAGCTGTCTTGTCTGTGATGACAACAACAATAAAGAAAAGAAAAAAAAAGAGCTGTTCACCTACAGAACTACTGTATCGTCGTTGGCTGACCAAAAACAATATGTTGGGGGTGCTGGGTTCTGGGTTCTGGGTTCTGGGTCGTTGTCGTTGTCGTCGCCGCAACAAGATGAAAGGCAAAACAGACAAAGTCACAGACACGGACGAGGAGAAAATGTCATCAAACAGCACCCACAAAGACTCCTCACCTCAAATAAAATAGCAAAAAAAAACACAGTGGGAGCGCAAGAGACAAGTCCCAGTCCGGTTGTGTAATGCACGCAGATGGAGCTCAAGCAGTCGGACTGACTCTTTGCACTAGGAATAGAAGAAAAAAGAAGAAAAAGAAAAAAGAGAGAAAATGAGGGGTTACTGGGGCCCTTGAGCGTGTATGTAGCGTAGCGTACTGCACAAGATGGAGCATATAAGAGCCGGCAATGTGATGCAGAGAGCGAGCAAGGCGATCTGTCTGGGCGTCGAGACGTTCCAGGGCTATGGTCCAATATGGAAGATGCGATAGGCCCGATGCGAAAAAAAAAAAGAAAAAAAACAGAAAAAAAAGAAGAAAAAAACAGGGTGACGGCGTCCGAGTTCTCAAGCGGCTGCTGGGGCTGAAGCTGGAGATGGAGCTGGAGCTGTATCAACGTGATGTGATGGTGGTGTGGTATTCGAGTTGGTATTGACGCTAGTTATGCGATGTGTACTGTGTGCTATGTGCCGTGTGCCGTTTACCGTATGCCGTATGCCGTATGCTAGTTTGTGTGTGTTGGTGTGTATTGGTGTGGCGTGGTGGCACGGTGCCAGTGGCAGTGACGGTAATTATCGACGATGCGTGGGTGGACGTGGGTGTTACTGTCTCCTTGGGGTTACTGTAAGCGCGCTTGGCAATGCAGTGCGTATCCAGAATGCAAATGCACGAGGGGGGAACCAGTATACAGTAACAAGCTTGGGTACGTTGGCGTGTGTGTATGTGTGTGTGTGGGGGGGAGGGGGGGGGAATAGAATGGGATAGAATAGAATGGGATGGATGAGATGGAGAAATGCAAGACAAGGCAAAACGAGTGTGTATTATATCACGACTGTAAGAGGCTGAATTGAAAAAAAAGAAGACACTGTGGCGGGCTTGAGATATCTGGTCCGTTTGCTAGCCAGTCTCTTGTTTTTCGGGTTTTTTTTTCTCCGTCCTTTTCTCTCTTGTGCCTCTTCTTTCCTTCGCTTCTCTTGGCTGTTATTTTGTATGCTGTTTGGTTAGCAGTGTAACGCACAAATTTCTGCTATCAGGGCATGAAGCCACTAAAAAAAAAGCTTGACCACTGATAAAGGCGATAAAAATCTAAAATGTGGCCTGGGCTTCCCACCATAGACAATCTAAAGGCCCCACTCTTTTCAGCTTACCACTACCCACCCACACCTCCTGTAGTTGCATGTTGCGCATGTGCGTAGCCTGCATGTATAGGCGTAGTGCAATCTTGCAGCTAGATGCAGCAATGTAGAGAAGTGTGACTGCTGCTGCTCTAAAGCACGCAAGCACGCAAGGACGCAAGTACCCGACTCGACGTGCAAGAAAACTTTTCGTCCAAAGTCAGAGACGCCAAGCCGCAAGTTTATGTACACACGCATGCGCCTATCTATATACATACATATACTGCACACATAAACAACAGCTACACCACCAAAATAACGACAACAGAAACTGCGGCTAGAGAACGCACAACTGATGTTCAAGTAATAATAATACTACCGCCCCCCCCCCCACTACGAATGGCCCCACATGGTAAACGCAGTCGGTGTCTGTCCACAAAAAATACTGCATTTTCCTCCCCTCTTCAATTAATCAACAAATCAATAAACAACAGTGGCAACTGCGTCATTGCAGGAAAATCACAGGCCGGAGAAGGAGTGCCGTTGGCCCTTGCCTTCCTTTTCTTCCCCTATGCCCTATTCATCCCCATCCCCCAAACTACGCAACTACGTAGCTGCGTCCGTCAATATGTACAGTACGTACATTATATGCAGGCTCGGCCGAATTTATTTCCTTTTTTTCTTTATCTATTTTTTGCCTCTCTCCCAATTCGTGAATTTTCTTTTTCCATCTTTTGATCTCGAACTTTTGTTTTTCATGTTAACTAGCCAATCAAATGCGCCGTAGACACCATGCATGCTGTTTTAGAGCGAAAAAAAACGAAAAGGAATAGAGAAAGAATCGTTTCTTTTGTTTTCATCTCGCAAAGTTCAGATCTTCTTCACCTGAGCTTGGCATTTGACTTATCCTGCTTGTACTTGTAACTTGAGTTTGTTTCTTTTGCTTCCACTAGCAACTTGTTTCACAGTCTCTCCTGAAGCCACGATTGATCATCAAGATTAATGCTTCCCCCGGTTTTCATCCTGGGTCTGCCTCTTCACGTGCACCATTTCGCGTTGACCTCACCTGTATATTTGAGACATGACTCCCTTTGTGTAGACCATATACTACCGTACAGGTCTGCTCCCTTTGTGTTGACATAGACCCTATCCTATCCATGTACACTGTACAGGTACATATGTACCACCTAGTCTTGGCAGACTGACTGAAGGCATAAGTGTTGTCGCAAAGCCGTAGTCGGTTTAAGCTCTGTTTCCAGACACATTTCTGATATTGCCAATGTCTCACCATAGAAGTGAATTACAGTCAGAACCTTTTGTTGGCAGGGTTTTCAAGAGGCGAGGCTTTCTTTGTACTGCAGACTCCAAGTTTTTAATGGTAAAAACTTTAACTTTTTAAAAAAAAAATTCAAGGAAAAAAAAACCGCCCCTCGTTGTCCTTCTAGTAAGTGACCCCCACGCCGAGAACAGACAGAGCGGAGCCCTGCATACATCCAAATTTCCCCACTCGATGTTTAGAAGTCGTCTCTGCTCTTGCCCCGACCTCAAGCTTCCCTGTAGTCTCTGGACTTCTTATGCTCTTATGCTGCCTATCCCGCGTTGGCCGTGGGATGGAGGAAAGTGGGACTTGGATGGAGAGACCCAGTCAGATTGAAGCTTTAATGATGGAGTGCAAGGAAAGGAAGAAACAGAGCAACTACCAGATTTCAAGGCAAGAGTCTTTTTCCTGCTTCTCTTTTTTTTTTTTTCCTGCTTGCCATTGCTGTGCTGTGACAGGTGTTCAGGGATAGAATGAGGAAGGAATAAGGAAGACACCCGTGGAATGGCTCTTTCTTATCGCTTCACTTGGCCCAATCTCAATCTCAAGCTCGCTCTTGCTCAAACTCAATCGCAATTCACAATGGCTCAGTTACATGCAATACAGTTGCCTTGTTTCCGTCATCCGCGTAATCACCTTCCCTTTGGCGGAAAACCGGCTTTATGTATTCTGACAGGAAACAAGATAGCGGTTGATTGTCTGCCGCCACGACGCCCTCGTCCTGTCTCATCGGCAGCCGTTCTCAGCAAGCCACACCATATTGGTTTCCCAAACGGTTGCAGAAGTCCGGCGACACGCGCGCGACTTTAGAATCCGCCCGCCGCCGAAATGAATTGGGAAGGGAAAAAAAAGAGGGGCGAAAATGGGACCGGTGTTCGCGGCTTAGAGTGTGTTCTCTTACAGTGGAGACGGTCCGATATCGCTAGGCTTATGTTGGCTGCCCCATTTATTTTGTGAATCCGCAAATGTGTGTGTGTGTGTTGTCTGCCTATCTTATCCAAATCTATGCAGCCATGGGGAACCTTTATGTCTCATAAAAACTACAAAAAAAACAACAACGGAGAACACAACGCTCGCCTGGGATAAACCTCCATTGATTAAATTTGTGACCGGCCAGAACCGTAATACAGGCGAGCTCATCTATCCACCCCCCAAAAAAAAAAAAAAAAAAGAACAGAAATACGCCAACCCAAATGTCTTGGTTCTTCCCTCTCTCTCTGTGTCGTGTTGCCACGGCTGCTTCCTTGCTACGCCTTGAGATGCCATCATGCCGGTGAATGCTAACAAAAGCACACATGTCCAGGCTAAAACAGAAATAAAGCCCGAATTCCAGCGTCCGTGGCTCCATCCAATGCTCGGTGGGTTTTACTCATGGCTTGGACGTGATATTTTCAGCCCAAACAAACCCTTAATAATGTGCTACGGCACAGCAAAGCAAAGCAACATCAAGCGCGCTCCGAGAGGCTCCCAGAGGCTCTGACTAAACCACACACACACAATTCTACTGCGCTTACAATTTCCTTCTTCATGCTGATCAGACATAACTTTCGCCCTGACCCTGACCGCCTCCGCCAAGAGTCTCAGTACTACATGCCCCCCCCCCCAATTGTCGCCCGTTTTACCCTTTATCACAGTGTAAGCGTTGAGCAGGGCCTAGAATTCCAGCGGCACTGGTATCCTAATACGAGCCTGTTTCTAGTCTTTTGCTCCAGTCGAGAAAGATATGAAGCGCTTGGTAGATAATGAAGATGGCGCCGGTTTCAAAGCCGTATAATCGTCTGGATATTTTGGGCTTGTCGGCCAAACGAGAAACCATCCGCTATAGGCCACGAAGCTCGTTGTGTCTTGTTCTTGGTCTTGTTCTTCTTCACCTTCATCGTCCTTCTACTTCGACTCCCTCTTCCCAACTCTTACGACCACGCCCTGCTTCGCCCTCAAACTTGACACGTTAACGCTAGGAGTATTCATGCTACGCCTTCCAGAACAACAGAGAAACACACGCACACACGCACACACACACACACACTGACCAGAAGAATCTTTCGATTCCAGACGTGTTCCACTTCCATTCATCAGCCAGCCCAGCCCAGCCCAGCCTCAGCCTCCCAGTCCATCCAGGCCAACTACCCAACCACCCAACGTTTGACAATCACCTCATGGATGAAGACAATTGCCCTTTGCTCCCAATGTCCCATGTCGTATGCAATCTAACCCAAGGTTACCGGGCTCGCTCTCGCTCGCCCTGCCTCTAACCTTGGACAGATAGGAGCGAATCTCGGTGAGACGCTTTCTAGACTGTACCATAAGTGGACAGTGTGCATCAGATGTTTATTGCCAAGTAAAAGTCGCCTAAACACCGAAGAACCTCTTCCTGCGTGTTTGTGTTTAGCGATCTGTCTCCCTAATTTTAGTCTTTTTGCTGGATGTGATACCAAGCCGTCGCACCGCAACATAAGCTCCCGATAGTCCGTAATCCACGCCATGTATTCATGACGCGGAAGAGGGAATATTAGGCGCATGTCAAGCAACGGCAAGCCACTTTCCTACCCATTTGGCACATACTGCCGTCCTAGCTACTGTTCTGTCCACTTGTTCCAGAGCTGCCTGAAGCTGAGCTGGCTCTGCCTCTCACCACTACATATATGCTTGCTTTGCTGCCTTGCTATTTCATGATAACCGCACTCTTCCCGGGATATCCAGGCTGCTGCCCCTGCTCGACACTAATTCTCCTATCTCTAGCCTCAACACCAACAAATGTGAAAGCTTGTAAAGGCCATTTACAATGCAGATTTGCTCCTTCGCTGTGTCGTCATGGTGGATAGCTTCCACTTTTCTTAGGTATGAATGAATACAAGAAGCCTTTCTCTCGGCCGTATCTACAAGTTCCCCTCCCTCTCCCTCTACTCCTCCTCCTACTCCTGCTTCTCCCTTCTCCATGCGCATCTTCAAAAACTCCACCACTCCCTTCCATCTAAAGCCAATTACAGCCCGTCCTCTAGATTTGTATCCATTTTTATAGGCCAGGGCACATGCAAGACAAGGGCGTTCTTTGCAACCAGGGATTCTGCAGCGATACACTGCATCTCGGATGATGTGCCACTGCATAAAGGTGGCATTGAACTGCATGATTCCTGGAGACAGCGAAGACTGCAACATGCTCCTCCAACTCAACATCACTTCAGTGGGTAGTATAGGTCATAGAGTATGTAGTATGTGACTGGTGCATTCGCCATGAAAATACATGTGATTCGTGTCCAGGTGGCTTTACGCTGCTTTCCTGTTGTCCGTGTCTGTATGCCGTCCTGTCTTCTCTCACTCGATGATTTCGTGACGACACATGTCCGCCTGAACCGGAGATAGGTGACATTTCCCAAGTGTGAGTACACACTCTCCTCTGGCCACGTTCACATGTATTCTCGTGATCTTGTGTCGCATGTGGTTTATCACCGTCCATATGGACAGTCAGTTAGTATCAAGCCATGTCCATATACTTAGTTCTGATATAATTAATGGTGTGTTGCTCCCGCGAAACTGGGTTGTACTGACTATCTTCTGGTCTGTGTTATTATCCAAGGTCTTCGACACTCTAACCACCCTGGTAGTGAGTGACTGGGCTTGGCGCCTTGAAAGTTGTTGCCAATGGCGAGATTCACCACGATATATCTTCAGCGTCATATGATTGCGGCAAATGATAGCCTTTTGTGTTTGTTTCCCGTAAAGGGCAAGAGAGTCTAGACCTCATGGGCACAAACTGTAGTGTCTATCAGTTGCTGGATTGCAAAAAAAAAAGGTCCCTATACTGGCAATGTTGTATGTTCGCGGGCGTGATGCTGGGTGAAGGTTGTACTTGGTTGCTGTCCTCTAGGGTCCATAACCCTCAATTAGGGTTGATTATTCGATTGGGGCGCTACCTATGTACCAAGGTGTGGCGATAAATGTGGCGCTTGTGAAACCGCAAGAACTTCAGTGATAGCAGAGCATTTGTTGAATTTTCATGTGCTATTGAGATCTGGAGTGAAGCATATTTCAAACACAAGAGACTTCCAGTGACTTTTAAATCATAGACAATGTGAGTATGGATCTCTGCAATCAAAACATGGATTTCTCCCAGAGACCACCTCTTACAGAACCTCTTGAAAGCGCCAAACCATGCCGTGCTCTGCACTATCTCTGACTCCCGTTTGCGAATGAAGTGGACTGTTAACGTGCATTTTTCTTACAGCTTTTGCTTCTATCATCACACCTCAAAAAAAGAGCAACGCTGTTCTCCAGAGAGAAACTGGTATCAGCATCACCAACCGTACCAGTCTGCTGCTGTTGCTGCTACACATTTGTAGTTGATATTTCTTTTTTTTCTCGCTACAGAGAGAGAGAGAGAGAGAACAAGAGTGTGTAACCCGAGTATTTTCATTCCTCAGGACAACAATAACAGCCAAAACAACAACAACAACAACAATAAACACGCCAGGCACAATATACAGACACCACAAGCACCGGATTCCAAGAGAAGCAAGAACGCGCGCGCATTTCTATTGGCCAGAAAACGTCAAAGTAGCCATTGCGTATTGTTGAACGGCAACTACCCTACAGTTGTTGACTGGATAGCTTGTGCTTGCCGTTTGAGCGCCACCGCCCAAATAGGTCTTTGTTTTCTTCCACAAACGGTTGGCCAGGTTTGTTCCCCGTTCCTAAATATCCACTCATATCTCCCATTTGCTTCCCCAAGCCCCCCATCAACCATCCACCGAGTCTGTCGTCTTGTGATAACTTCTGTACTGTGATTGCATAGACGCTAATGCTGACATTGCATCGCCATCAGATAGTTTCCGCGAGTGTCTCTGTGCTCCAGCGATATGGACGCCGGTCCTGCTTCTTCGGGCCCATTGCCTACTGGTAGCGTGGCCGCCCCCCAGATCACCACCACCAGTGCCAGCGATGCCAAGGCTGTCTGTGAAACGATTGAGGTCTCTGTCGACGACGGCCTCGGCACGGCCAAAGAGTCGCTTTCCATCACTGGCGATGGAGATGACCAGGTTCCCGAAGATGACGAGAACAAAGATGAAGAGCGACGTATTCAGAATGGCCATTATGATCGAGCCGAACCTCCAAAGCCTTGCGAAATCATCCACAACCGACTGACACAAGCCCTGGCTGACACGAAGCCCCAGCCCGGCGTTCTTGTCCCCCAAAAGACCACTCTCGAAGTCCACCAGAACCATGCTGTCCTAAACGTCTGGATCACCCGCGTTCCAGCAAAGTGTACTAACAGTACCCTCCAGTACGTATTGTGCAATACCCTGATATTCCAAACCGTGAAAAAAAAGTGCAAACTGTCTAACACTGTTGTTTATAGAGCCTTTAAGGAACTGCTTGGCTCGGATACGCTTCCATACCTTCTTCACCTTCGCCGCTGCGCTAAGCCTGGAGATCTGCCCTCCCACCTCAAAACCAAGTTTATGAACGAGTCTGTTGCGGGACGTCTTTCACACACCGGAAAATCGAACTTTATGTACATCATTGTCGGCGAGTGCGAGCGCATCGAAGAATCTAAACTTGTCTACAAACTGGGCCAGGTTCCCGGTGTTGAGGAAGCCTTTGTGTCTTCTGTCACGGTGCCTGAGTACCCCCCTACTTCACAGGTTCAGGCGGCTCTGTGGTCATCTCAGTTTTGGCCAACAGTCTATAGAAAGAACAATCCTCTGGGCCCCCATCCTAGCTTGGTCACGCGGGCCACTCAGGAAATTCGTTCGGACGCCGGTATTTGGATGAACCTAGCTCACAAGGTCGCACGTAGTGCATACGAATCTGGTGCTGGTGAACCCATGGGAGCCGTTATTGTCTGGAGAGACAATGGAAAAGCCATGGCTGTTGGCATTGCCGGCGATGCTCGCTGGCGCAACCTCCCCATTCGCAATGAGCGTGGTAACTGCATGGCTCACTCTGCAATGCGGGCTATCAGCATGGTAGCCCAGAAGCTTGTGCGCATAGAAAGAGCTGCCAAGGGCCTGGAGCCTCTGGAGCGTGATCTTTCGTTTGACCCATTTGCTGATCAGCCGTTTCTCCCCGAGGAGAAGATTATCTTTGAAGACGAGCACCCGACTCCCAATGGCTATTTGTGCCACGGACTGGAGCTTTACACTACCCACGAGCCCTGCATCCAGTGCTCCATGGCTATTCTTCATTCTCGTATGGGTAAAGTCATCTACTGCAATCGCATGCCCCTTACTGGCGGAATGTGTGCCGAGGATCGTAGCAATGGCTACCCAGAGCTGAAGAAGGAGCAAAATGGAGCTGGCTTGGGCCTTTTTTGGAGAAAGGAGCTCAACTGGTCTCTTCTATGCTGGGAGTGGGAGTGTCCGAGTGATCTTGAGCCTCTGCCCAAGCTTGCACATGACATTGAAGGTTAGAAGAGGCTGTCTTCGGGTACTTGTTTTATGTTTACGAATGCAAACGGGGTACTTTTTTTTTGTTTTGTTTTGTTTGGCGGGTCTCGGTATAGTATGGCAATACTATGCTGTGCTGTGCTGCCTTTCTCTATTCTGTCCTTCTTTGTGCTGCCCTTCTTTATGATGCCTTTGTTACATGACATGAAATTCTTGTCTTTAGTGGTAGATTGGTCGTTCTCAATTAGTAGGCCTTGCGACAATGGAAAAGGTATGTCGCTGTTCTTGGGATATACTAGCAAGCGTCCATTTCAATATCACGATATGTCCTGCGCCTTTGAAGGGGAAGACGACGTCGTCTGGTCATCTGAGCAGTAGATTTCTGGGTGACAATATCCGTGGACCAGAACACAACTTACGAAGCAACTTGGATATATGTAAGTACTGGCCGCGGAGACCTTGAGCTACATGTTGCTTCTCTAAGACGCGTCACACAGCAACAGTTTTGTTCTTATCTCCACGAGAATCAGATATCAGACGTGAATATAACCCTTATACAGAACTCGATCGTGCGTAACCCTACATGATATGGAGGATGGGGGAAAAAAAACAGGAAGTGATTCGTTTGTAAACAAGCAGACATCAGATAAAAATCTTCTTTCCCTCGATGCTCTGTGTCATCAGCGCAAAGCCCAGATCGCAGACGATTAAGCCAAAGCTTTTTTCTTTTTTTTCTTCTTTTTTCTTTCTCTTTTCAAGTCTGGAATACTCTTTTTCCTTCTTTACATATCCACACATCAGAAGCAAACTGTTGTTTCTTGCATATGGTTTACAGGGCGGTGGGTATATATTAATATTAGCCCTTCTGGGTTTCTCCCTGTCAAGCATTGGCTTGCTTTCTCTGTTTACATCAAGTCGCCGCGCCCTTTTCCTAACGTTCTTGGGTCCTTGGGCGAATGCGAATGCGAACCAGCCGCCCAGGATAGCCTCGTTAATTTTCACACTGCGATTTGGTTCGCTCTCTTGTCCCTACCATCTCCTCGCCTTGTGTCTAATATAGGTACCGTGCCTGAACTCTAGATACCCCCCATCAAAGCCCACACAGCGCTAAATCAAACCTGTAGAGGCGCCATAAAGAACATCCTTGGTTTCAGAAGCCAAGGAGTCATCTTGTACACCATTATCCCGACCCAGAGCTATTCCACTGCGACTTCAGCCTCTCGAATACGGCCCATATCGACTCCACTGCCCTCCATACTGCCCCGCGCAAAGCTTGACTTGTGGCTGCGGCAAACGCGCTGCTATTCCCACACACATTCTCGACGTCCCCGACGGCCCGACGGGCGCCGCGACGGAGCTTGCGCGAACACAAACACACGATCACGAAGCAGGAAGCCGTACCGGCATCTCAACAAACCCTCGCGCAGGAGAAGCTTGCTCCAGTACAGCGTGCCTTTCACCGAGAGACTTGTGGAAGCCGACCAAGAACCAACAAAAAGGACGCATATTCCTGGACTCCACACAACCTGGACTCCAACCCCCACTCTGTCGTCTACGTTTGGCGCTGAACAAAGGCCAGCGGGCATTTTCTCTGCGCTATATCAGTGGCTCGGCAAGATCATGAAGAGAAAGCGTGCTTCCGATGCCTCTTCTGCGGACGAGGCAGGCTCTACTAAAAAGAGACGCAGCAACACCACACAGCCCAAGTTCTATGCCGTGCGAAAGGGAAGAGTACCTGGAGTGTACAGCACTTGGACTGACTGCCAAGGTCAGATTGTTGGATACAAGGGCGCAGTCTGTAAGTGTTCTTCTTTGCACTGCTTCTCCAGCCATGGACACACTCTGCGCGCAATCTTGACATGATAACTGACCCATTACTCTCGATTTACCTGGCGTTTTTGGTGTCTAGTCAAGTCCTTCCTGTCTCTGAGTGATGCTCAGGCATTTGTCGAGGGCAAGAATCCACAGTCGTATCCGCTCAAAAACGAAGTGCCCAAGTTCTATGCGGTGGCTCGCGGCCTCCGGACCGGTGTCTTCACCGACTGGGACGAGACATCTGCTGCAATTAAGGGTGCAGTGAAGCCGCGTTACAAGAAGTTCGCCACGCGCGAGGAGGCCATTGACTTTATCCGCGAGTTTGGTAGCCCAGAAGCCCTCAAGGCCCTGGAGGGCGAGTCGGTCACTACGGTAGACCCCAAGGCTACGGTCAAGGGCAGCACGACCGCCGCCAATGACGTGTCACGATCCCGGGCCTTGCAGAATGACGCGGCTGCGGCATTGGCGCCGGCACCGCGGTTGGCAGGAACCGGGACCTCGTTGGGGAGCATCGAGGACGATGAAGCGTATAAAGACTTTGTGCACGTGTACACAGACGGCAGCTCACGAGGCAATGGCCGTCTCGGAGCGGCTGCAGGTGTCGGCGTGTTCTTTGGCTACAATGATCCTAAGTATGTATCCTATCGTTTGATGTCACCAACAGACTGTCTGTTTGGGAGGATTTGTTGCATTTTCTTTTCTTTAACCGACTTCAAGCTAACACCCGCGGCAACGTACAGAAACGTCTCAGCACGCCTTGCTGGCGAGCCACAGACCAACCAGCGCGCCGAACTGACGGCTATTCTTTTTGCCCTGCAGCGCGTCCCGCACAACCAGAAGATTCTCATCATCACCGATAGCCAGTACTCGATCAAATGCGCCACTGTGTGGGCAGCCGGGTGGAAGCGCAAGAACTGGGTGACAGCGGGTGGCGAGGAAGTCAAGAACCAGGACTTGGTCAAGAGCATTATCCACGAGATATCGCTGAGAGAGCAAGCGGGCGGTCTCACGTCGTTCAAGTGGATTAAGGGGCACTCCAATAACCCTGGCAACGAAGCAGCGGATAAGTTGGCGGTTAATGGGGCCAATATGCCAAAGGTTGGGTGCTGAGTGTGGCGACGTGAGGACAACAGCCCTGATTTCTCTTTATTTCTTTATTTCTTTTTCTTTCCCTTGACCGGCTGTTTCGCTGTCGTTGTCATCGTCTTCCCTCGTCTTTTCGTCTTTCCATCTCTCTCTATCTAGGTAGGTATTGTTTCAGAGTATCAGGATACATTATCAATACATGGATATGGCGATTCACCTTTGAGACATGCAAGATGAAGGTACGAGACAAGAATCACGGGTGGTTGTCGCACAAAGAAGGTGGGGAGCGGGAGTGTAGTTGGCTGCAGGGCCATGGCTTCATTGGTGTCGATTGGGCAACGCATTTATTGCTCGGCGAGAGAGCTTGAGTGAGAAGGATTGAGTGGTCATCTTTGTGTGACACGGAGGAGACAGGAGTGTCCTTGGTGCGGGAGTCTCAAGGGAGGAGAGAGAGAGAGAGAGAGAGAGAAAGCGTAGCATAGCATAGCCTTGACACATAAGATGAGATGGTAGTTCGTACCCGTTGGTTATTCGACGATACGATAGAGATTGCGCAACGCATCAGTATTTCGTCCTGGCTCACCGTGGGCATGCATGCCTTTCATTGCTGCTTATCAAGTGGTGTGAGACAGTGTTTGAGCCGCACACATACACACATGCGTTGGACAGGATATCTCGTAGCGCTGATACGACTATTATGGCCTTGAACGGTATCAAAGCGAGTTGGTCAAAGCAAAGCTCATCATCAGCACGCCTGGTATGTGGCACGTAAGGTTCATCTGAATGACAAACGCGCACCCAAATCGGCGCGCGCGTTTTGTTGAAATGAGTATGAGTGCTTGGATATGGGCTTGTACACGTCCGACAACGTCCGACAGAGCCACCGACTTGGGGGGGGGGGGGGGGGGGGGGGGGCGGGGGGGGCCGGGGGGGGGGGGGGGGGGGGGGGGGGGGGGGGGGGGGGGAAGGGGGGGGGGGGCGGACCCGAGTACCGTCAGCGCGGGTGGTGCAGGGCGCCAAGCGAGTGAGACGAACAAGTGGCTTGTCATCTGCAAAGATCTATGGCCTACACGAAGAAATGGGTGAGAGGGGAGAGAGGAGAGAGAGGAAGAGAGAGAGAGAGAAAGTGGTGGATTCCGAAAGAGAATATGCAACAGTCGAGATAACGTACGGGCAAGGCATTCATTGCACACTCACACTTGTTGGATATCCGGGCCTGGCTAGGGAAGCAAACAAACAACCCGCCGGTTTGCGGTGGTGAGCATGTCTCAGCCTCTATTCCAGTTGCCTACATTCATGGCTGGTGGTCTGCGGGGCATTCCGTGCTAACTGGCTTGAAGCGAAGATGTTTCTTATGCATTATCGCAGATCTTGGACTATAGCGTCAAAAACAAAGAGAGAGAGGGAGGAAGGGAGGGAGGAAGGGAGGGAGAGAGAGACAGGTAGATGGATAGATAGACAAGTTTGGATTGTCGTATGGATGGTGATGATGATGGTGGTGGTGATGATGAAATGAATGATGTTAAGCACGAGTGTAAGGCTCATCGTCTTTAGTCTCAGTCAAGACCAGATTGTAGGCACATGAAACATTTTGGTGGAGGTTCAAGTTGACAGGCCAGAGACTAAAAGGCCAAGCATCACCATCACGGACGGGCTTGTCTTTGTTCTGACGGTTGGGTGCGGTCACGTGACCCGCCCGACTCTTACTTTAATGCATTCATTGTATGCACCAGGAAATAAAGATGAAAAAAAACATTCAGGGCATTAAGAATTGTCTGACGTAGTTTTCGCCCAGTTTTCCAACGCAGTGGATAAGGCAAGCATGCATTTATTACATGCATTCATCATTAGTTTGTCTAGGAGGCTGAGATGTCAGCGTTGCCCACCGAGCCAACACTGAAGAGACCGAAAACAACGAGGACAACGAAGATTAAGGAAAACAACATTCCTGTTCTTGTATTCGATGCAACATGCCGACGAATGGCATACAAAAGCAACGAGACAAAGAAAAGGGGGCTTGTCAGGTTGTCGGGGTTGTTTATTTGTGTGTGTGTGTGTGTGTGTGTGTGTGTGTGTGTGTGTGTGTGTGTGTGTGTATCTGTTTGCTGTACACAAAACCCCACCTGGTATTGTCCTGAGCCGAATTGACTGATGCCAAGTGTGAATCATGGCAAAAAGAATTCTGGGGTTGACATGATGCGAGGGTGACACAGAGAATTACCATTACCATTTGAGAAGGGGCGCGGGGCTCGGTCATTAAGGTTTTCTAGTGTTCCAATGTTCCATTCCAGTGTGTTATCAAAGGAAAGAGGGAGTCCTAATCTGGCCGGGCCTGCCTAATGAACAACTGGTGTGCAATGGAAAAGAGGAGAGACAAGACAAAAGACAAAAGACAAAAGACAAAAGACAAAAGGCATCAGGCAGAAGCTTGGGGAGGGAGGGGGGGTCTGTCTGTTTTGGGCCTGTAATGCTTCCACTGGGCGCCTGTTGGCAGTTCCACAGGCAGCAACGTATGTGGCAGTACCAAAGCTTCTACTACAAGTCCACTTCACGATAAAGCATGAAGCGAAGCAAGTTCTCTTTTAATGTCAGCGTGGCTGTGCGTATACTTATGGCCCTATGAGTGATGTTCCACCTTTACCTTTTTCTTCCAATGCGGTCATATGACTGGTGTCAATTAAGAGTTCAGGAACAGGCCTGTAAGACGAAATAAGTACTAGCTGAGAGTGGCCTAGCCATGGACATTGCGGCTTCTTGGCCTTTGTTTAGATTGTTTATTAGGTGTTTATGTGTTTAGGCGTGTGGGAGGACTCTTCACGTTGTTATTTGCTTATGGCTTCTGTTTCTCTTTTCTTGGACTGTGTGTGAGAGTGTGAGAGTGTGAGAGTGTATGTGTGTGTGAGTGTGTGTCTGTGAGTCTTGATCCGATAAATAGTGGTAATACTGTCGATATCTCGTTGGTGGTCGTCATCATCAGTGTAGTAAACGTCAACGCTAAAACACCAAGACACTGACTGCACCAGTCGACTGGAACATGCATTGCGCATTGTAGCCCTGCTCAAAGCAAGCACGCGCACCCAATTAATGGCTCTAGTAGAGAAAGTCGGTTGAGAAAATTGCCCCCTTTTTTTTTCCCTCTCTCTCTCTCTCTCCTCCCTTGCACGCACATGGAGAATGGATGACTAAGCCTTTGGTTGGACAAAGTCACTCACTCACTCACTCACTCACTCACTCACTAGGCAGGTGCCAAACAAAGTAGGGAGGGAGGGGAAGGCGAAGGGAAGTCAGGAGTGTGTAGTGAGGGAGGAGCGAGCGTCGCACGTACACACGCACGCAGTATGTGAAATAGAGGGTTTGGCTGTCAAACAGCCACTGAGCCACTGAGCCACTGACAGGCCTGGGGTTCTACCATGTTCCATTGTAGCTAAGCTTTACGCCTGAACCTGGAACCCGCCTCAAGGGAAACTCTAGGGGAAAAATAAAAAATAAAAAATAAAAAAAATAAAAAATAAAAGAACCCCCAACAACCAAAGCTTCGATACAACAAGAAAAAAAATGAGCCCACATAATTATTCCTTGGCTTCTTTCTACCGTCACTCTTCTTCTTTTTTTTTCCCTCTTTTATGCTTGCTTCAACCCGCCAAAAGAGTCCAATCGACGGCGAAATCTCTCCCCCGTATTTTTGCACCATCACCACAATTTCCACACCACGCCACTCTCTCAGACGATTGACTGGAAACCCACAAACACGCACAGTTACGAAGTCGCTGTTCGTTTTTTTATTTGATTTTTTATTCCATTTGTCGTAATTTGTGCTGGCTTTGCGTTTTTTTTTTCTCTTTTTCTTTTTCTCAACCTTCTCTCATACAAATCACCACGTCGACTCTGGCTGCCTCACCCCTGGTCGATCGTCTCTTTTTGTTCTTCTCGTTTGTTTCCGTGTGTTTCTCTTCATCTATTCCCCTCTCTTTTTTTTTCTCCCTAGACTGTTTTTTCTCAGGGCGCTCGATTCAAGCGACGCAGTTTTTCTTCCCTTTCTTGCCTGTATCGCCATTTTCTCATCCAAATCATCCATCGAATCGCTCGCTCGCTCATTCAGCTATCAGAGCCCTCCCGAGCTGTGACGACCGTTTCCGCCTGACGCACACGCACACGCACTGACGCACTCACGCACGCAAATTCCGACCGGCCTTTTTTTTTCTCTGCATTCAATTCAATTGACGGAGCCCAGAAACCACCTCCGCCAGTCCACCAACTCATAACCGCATTGCTGTCCTCGACTCAACCACCCGTTTCATCAACAAACACATCGTCGTTTCACCGAAACATCCTCCCCGTTTCTTTTCTCAAAATAGCCCGCTTCCGCCCTCGCCCTCTCCTATATTCCATCGCTCGATTACCCACGGCCACTTTCCGTGACCAGGCGTGATCTTGCACAGCTCAGGCCTCACGTCATGGCATCGCCAGGCGATCCACGATCCACCAGTCCTGCTATCATGGGAGATATCGATATCCTCACCGATCTCAACTTCAACAATCCATATTCCATGGATCTGACCGACCCCGACTCTGCACCACTTTCCACCACCAAACTCTACGGCTCGGATCTCGGCGCTCTCCCCCAGAACCACCACCAAGAAATGTCACCGCCTGACTCAGACCCTGAATCGTCCACCGAATCAACCAGCCCCTCCAACTCCGCCGCCGCTGCCAGGCAATCACCATCTGGCACGCCGCCTCAGAAAGCCTCCATCGACCCCGACAGCATGACCATCGACAACCTCGACGATTCGAGTCTAGACTGGAACCAAGATGCTTGTATTTTTGACCAACAAAACCCCCCCAAAATACATGACTCCAGCATCATGAGCGACGACATGTTTAATTTCTCCGCCTTTGAGAGCAGCAGCACCGCCACCGCCAGTCAAAACTCGGCTTCCGTAGCCGCTGCCCAGTCTGTATGTCCATATCTCTCTTGTTCAAATACTCATTCCCGTTAAACACTCATCCTCCCTCCCCCTCTCATGCCTACTGTACTAACATCACACGTCTAGTCCTGTCTTCCCACTCAGTCAACATCTCACAAGCGTTCAAGATCTCAGGGTGCTGCTCTTGCTGCTGCCAACTCGTCATCACCAACTGCCTTTTATGGAACCTCCATCGCGAACCCCATGGCGGCCATGCAGTGGCTTCCCGGTCAAAATGTCGGCTTCCAACCCCCCTCTCAGTTCTCCTTGGACTTTTTGTCCATGGACAGTATGCCAGTGCCATCATTTTCTCAGACCCAATACCAGCAACAACAATCACCCCAGCAGCAAACGCAGCAACAAAAGCAACTACACTTGACCGCCAAGTCGCAACTCGTCGGACCCGGTCGCTTCCCTTACCATCTCATAATCCATCCTGCGCCCAGTAAAAGCCGAGTAGAAACACAGCTCAACATTGTCATTTCAATGGACCGTCTGCCCGATCGTGTCTCAAAGCTACACCTCCCGACTCACTCCATCTCCAAACCCAAGTTGCTCTCAAAACCTCCCCACGTCCCTCAGCCCGAAGCCCTTGAGCTGTACTGTATGGTAGTTTGTACCAGTGTTGTCAGAAACACGGACATCCTGCGCAAGGTGCTACTACGCGCTGCCGCTTCTGGACACCCAGATATCCGTGACCCCAACACGGCATTTGCCGAGAACGACGAAAACCACCCCAAGAACGGTGGCGAGGTGCACATATGCTCTGGATGCATACAGAGAGAACGCAAAAGAGCCGCCCGCAAGAAAAACAAGAGCGTGGAAGACGACGAGCTATGGTCGACTAACGAAACCCGCAGGATAGTCGTCTTCAATACCTCCGAGGTTATCGACTGGACGAAGATGGAAGAGCCCGAACACCAGGGAAGGTGGCAGGCTATTGTCCCCATGCGCATCGCTTGCTACTGTCGTCATCATGGCGAGAAGGAAGGTTTCCGCGTTATCATGACTGTCAAGAATCATATAGGCAACGTTCTTGCACAGACCATGACTGAAAACATCATGATCACTGACGACCACAAAACTCACCCAGTAGAGCCTAGCGACCCCAACAAGGCTGCTCTCCGCGCTGCAGCTCGCGTCCGTCAGTCACGGCCACGCCAACTTGGTAACAACCGCAAGTCAATAAATGGTTTGCCAGTGACCAAAGCCGGTCCACGCAGAGGCTCCGATGACAATGTCGACTTGAAGCCTATTGTTTCAGAAGATCTGGAAGAGCCATCGACAAAAAGACGCAAGTCTTCTAGCTCGCCCAAGTTGCCAATGACTATGACCATGACGCCTCTGGACACTCCCCAGACTCAATCCCAGACTCAACCCCAAGCTCAATCCCAGACTCAACCCCAAGCTCAATCCCAAACTCAATCCCAAGCCCACGCTCATGCTCAGGCCCAGGCTCATGCTCATGCTCAAGCCCAAGTTCAGGCTCAGACCCAGGCTCATGTCCAGGCTCATGCCCAGGCTCATGTCCAGGCTTCCATCGCCCCTCTTGCTCCTCTTGCTGCCAACATATCAGCATCTTCTGTCAGTGGCCCTGCAATGGCCACTCCAATCACATCGCATCAATCCTCGGTATCTCCCTTCACTCCGGCCATGCAACTCCCCTATGGAACTGATAGTCTTGCATCTCCTGTACAAGGACTTTCCATGCACGGACTCTCTGTCCAGTCTCCAATCAACGACCACAGCCTTTTCTCCCCCGATAGTCAAGTCGGTACTCTTGATGCCATCAATATGTTGCAATTCAACAACTCTACCTCTTCATCCGCCAGGCAAAGTCGGGACCCCAGTCCCGGTCTCATGCAAACCCCACGACCATCCATCCACACATCCCACGGCATGATGGGCATAACACCCGTTGCACCTCAAGCTACCCACCCTTACATCCAAAAGGTGGTTCCCGCCGAAGGCAGCAAGTGTGGTGGAAGTGAAGTGACTGTCTTGGGTGTTGGATTCCGGCCAGGCATGCGTGTAATGTTTGGCGATCGGGAATCGACCACGACCAACTTCTGGGGCGAAAACACTCTTCTCTGCCGGTCTCCCCCATCCAGGTCTGCCGGTGTGGTCCGGGTGACAGTTGCTCCAGAGGCCGGAAGCCAAGTTCCCCATCCTCACAATCCCCAGGCCATCTTCAAGTACTTGGACGATGATGGGGAACAGCTCATTCGCATGGCTCTTACCATTCTCAACCATAAGATGAATGGCAAAATGGAGGATGCCGACTCTGTAGCCCGCCGTGTGTTTAATTCAGCGGGCTCTGGCTTGGAGAGTTCAGATAACGGAGGCTCTCGTCACGGTGGCAGTGGTGTTGCCTACAACTGTGCTGCTCTTGGCGACACAGAGGCCATGGTGATGAAGTGTCTTGAGAATATTGATTTGTGCACAAGCATACACATTCCTCAGTTCGACATGAAGAGTCCCTCTGGCCAGACCATGCTGCACCTTGCATCGTCTCAAGGCTTTGATCGGGTAGTGGCTGGTCTTCTCGCCCGTGGTGCTAACCCCAACGCGCGCGACAAGGCTGGATACACGCCTCTGCATCTTGCAGCTCTCAACAACCACATTGAGATTGTGCGTCGCCTGATTGTCAACAGGGCTGATGTCATGATTGAGTCGAATGCTGGCTACCGTGCCGCTGATCTGACGTCTGAAGAGGGGGTCAGCGATGTGCTGTCCCCACAGAGTCAGCTCAGAAGAAGCGTCAGTGATGTCAACCTCGGCTCATCTTCAGGCGAAGAGTCGGTTGAGTCACTACCTCGGATGGTCATGGTCCAACAAAAGAGTTCTAGCAAGAACTCTGCAGAAGTTAGTCCCGAGTACTCGAGCTTTGAAGACGATGAATTTTATGCTTCAAGTCTGGATCTAGACACTCAGGAGAGAGATTTTGAAGGGGGCGGACAATCCCAGAGCAGCAGTACCACTGCTGCTGCCGCCGCCACCTCTTCTGTTTCCCGTCTTCACACCAGAGACCTACAAAGAAGCAGCACTTGTACAGATGGCGATGAGCAAGAGCCACCGGCTCCTGATTCGCCTGGTGTTGCTGCGCAGCTGACAGCACAGCTACAGCAGCTACAGCAGACCATGGCAGAACATCTCCCGGCTCTGATGCAGTTCCGTAACCTTACTAATCTGCCGAACCTGCCCCATCTTCCCAATCTCCCCCAGATTCCCGGTTTCCCTGCGGACTACCAGGCCATGAGACGATTGGGCCAATACCTCACTCTCTCTGGCCAGCGTCCTGAGACGACCGAAACGGGTGAAGGCCAACAGGGAAGCCCTGGGCAAGCGGGATCCGAGGCTCCTCCAGCCTACGATGATATTTTCCCTGGTAGCGATACCAAGGCGCCCAGGTCAGCTGAAGAGGCCATTGCACGCCTCACAGCCCAGATGAATCTCAAGGAATCGGGGGCGACAACTGCAGCAATGGAAGCAAGCCAGCAGGAACAGGAAATCAACACAGAGGAAGAGGTAGTGGTCAATGCTAGTCTCAAGCAAGAAGACGAAGAAGCCACTGATGCCAAGAGCTCTGGTGTTCTGACTATTGGTCCCAAGAACGCCATCACCAAGGAGCAGCAGATGAGTTTCCTTCGCGTATACCACGCCAAAAACACGGGCCTTGGTGCCGACCGCAACTTGTGGCTGGTCTGGATTCCGCTGCTTGTGCTGATGAGCTTCGCCATGTTTGCAACGACATACCCGCACGTCGTGGGCTGGCTGTGGATTACTGCGCTGGACTACTTTGGGGTACCGCAAGACAGCATGGCCAGGGACCTGGGGCTCCCTGTGGCCAACATGCTGACGCTCACCAAGCTTTCAGATGTGCTTGGCACGGCAGTTGCAGCGGCAACGTCGTCCCAGGTGACGCAGGCGGTCGTGGAGGCGAGCTCTGGCAAGGGCAGCGGCGCTGTGGCGGACGACGGCGATGCTGGATGGCTCGGCGACGGCGGTGTCGGTGCTGGTGAGCAGGACGGCAAGGTCGTTGCTGTGCCGGACAATTTGAAGCATCACCCCATGGGTGTTGCGTCATAGGTGCGGTTATGGCGATGGCGATGGCGATGACACTGCTGCGAGCGAGTCTTGGCCGTGCTTGTTTATTTGTTCTGATGTATTGAAAATACCCTTCTATCCTTTTGTTTTTCTTCTTCTTCTTCTTCTTCTTCTTCTTCTTCTTCTTCTTCTTCTTCTTCTTCTTCTTCTTCTTCTTCTTCTTCTT
>JADILG010000346.1:2814-22930 GCA_017591655.1 Thielaviopsis populi
GCCGGCATTGCCACCGTTGCCGGCATTGCCACCGTTGCCGGCATTGCCACCGTTGCCGGCATTGCCACCGTTGCCGGCATTGCCACCGTTGCCGGCGTTTGCAGCGTTATCGTTGTTACCATTATTGCCGCCGCCGCCGCCACCACCGCCTTCGGCAACAGTGAACTTTGTGCAGTCATCCTGAGCTCCACGTTGAGCAACAGGCATCAGCACCGGCTGATGGTTGGAAGCCGATGTCATGGTGCAGACACGGTATATACCGGCAGGTAGACCACCAGTGACAACGGCAGTCAGAATACCGTTCTGGCCGGCATCGTTGATGCCCTTGAAAAACTCAAACTTGGAGGCATCCAGAGGGTTTGTGGGGTTCAGAGTGTTTTCCATGTTTTGGACGGTGACGTGCGTGTGGCCGATGGTTAACCCTTCGCCGTTCAAATCTTGGGGCGCAGAGTAATAGGTAGCTTGGGGGTCTGTGAAGCTTCCGGCTTGCAGATTGTCGATCTTGACATCAATGCTGAAATCAGTGTCCGGGGCAATAGTATCATCGTGCTTGGGGTTGAGAATGATAGTAGATACCATCTTGTTAGCTGCAGGAATTTTGCCCATGACTTGGGGATAGTTAGCACTATAATTCAGTGAAGCAAAACATCTGGAGAAGCCACTTACCAACACCGTTACATGAGCCTCCCTCAACTTGAAGGCCATTGGTCAAGGTTAATCCGGATTTACCACAGAAGTTGATGAAGTTGGCTTTGTCACTAAGATATATGTGTTAGTTGATTCGAGCAGACATATGAATAAGAACTGAGATGAACTAACATTGCCGAGGGCGATTGTCCTGGGTCGGTCAGAGCGCCTGCTCCCTGGGAGCCGGTTTGGACGGCGTTGTCATCCAAACACTTGGCATTGGCGTCGTTGCCAGCGTTGCCAGCGTTGCCGTTGTTGGCACCATTGTTGGCACCATTGTTGGCACCGTTGTTGGCACCGTTGTTGGCACCGTTGTTGGCACCGTTGTTGGCACCATTGTTGGCACCGTTGTTGGCACCATTGTTGGCACCATTGTTGCCTCCGTTGTTGCCTGCACCACCACCGCCACCGCCGCCACCTCCAAATCCACCACCTCCAAATCCACCAGGGAACTGTCTCTTGGTCAGGTCCCGGAAGTGTAGATATGGATAGTGGACAGCAGAAGCTTCAGCGACGGTTGTCATACCCAAAAGGGCAGCGAGAAAGGACCTTGGCTGCATGTCGGAGAGATGGAGCCAAAGGTCGAGAAATTAAATATAGATGGACCAGCAAAGGGCGAGTTTGTCGGTCTATCAGATAATAGGCTGAAGCTTTGTATAAATCTGATTCCCGAAGATAGATGAGTTGGTACCAGACCAAGTGAAAAGCAGATATTAGAAAAGATAATGAGAAGAGGATTTTGAGAAATGAGTCGTAGAATGAGATTCTGTGATTAAGTGAAAAAAGACATGAATAAAAATAAATGAAAAGAATGAAAAGAGGGCACCTCGACCAGCGTGCGAACGAAGAGAAGGAAAAGGGGAAAAGAAGAGAAAAAAGAAGAAAGGTGGCTCGCCTTGACAATGTTGACTTCGAACTGAATGAAGAAAAGAAGAAGAGAACGGGAAACAAATAGATGTGTTGCCGAAAGGGCCCATGACTTATTATAGCTGGGCCAGGAGCAACTAACAAGAAGAAAAAGACGTATCCAGCCGTAGTCACTTCACTGCCCAGGGGTCTGACCAAGAGCATGTAAGTGCAACATCTCAACAGCTTCATCCATGTCGGGATAAGGAGGAACCCTTGTGCTTGAAGCTTGTCACCAAGTCACTTGAACGCGGAATCATGAATATGGGCTTCGGATCTCGGATTTGGGGATGTGAGTGCGGACAGAGGCACGAGAGTCTGTGTGAGAGGGGCGTTTATCTGTCACAGAAACTCATGCTGCTTGTTTTGAACCTTCAGGAACAGACAGTCTGAAAGCCTTCTCATGACGTAGATCACTGGCCGCCCTGCATCTGCATTTTTGTTGGCTGGAACTGGTTTTGATACAGTTTTCTGCTTCGGGAACTCAGAGCGAAACATGGGCGCTCCGTCGTCTGTAACCGCATTTTCAAGTTCGACTATTCATACTCGGTAGCTTGGGGTCGAGAGTAGCCCAGACGTTCAAATTGCACAAAGGCAGAAGGGTTGTACTTTGGCTAACTGACCCAAGTTTGAGTAGCCTTCTGAGCCATGGCCATGGCTTTGATATCAACACCAGGTCGCCCATCAGCCAGGTTGTGATTTCGCGATACCTGCAGACAATTATGAGAGCCATGGCCCCTGAAAAGGGAAAGAAAAGCAGCACCAATCGTGGTAGCTGTGTGTTCTAGTCCGTAGTCCAAAACATTAGCCATGTACGACGATAGAATGGAGTATTGTTCAGGCTTTAAGCCCAGAAAAGAGACAAGGTCAAATGGGCCAATCAGAGACTGTCGCTTCATGTACATCAATCGGAAGTATGTTTCGGCCAAGACGTCGATGAGAAGCTTTTGACACAAGACAAAAAACACAAACGAAACGCATCACTGAAGAGCAGAAAATTGATGAGGGAGCGTGAAAGAATATGAAGAGGCTGAGAAAGCAAAGGGTCGAGAGAAAAGGGCAAACAAAAAAATAGGCAAGCAGAGAAAACGATGCGGAAGGCGCGAAAATATCAAAATTGACATTTGTGCGCCGCACAAAAATATCAACAGTAACTTCCACATCATAAAATGCAGCCTGGCATATGAAGACGTGGAATTTCTAAGCATATGCATAGTAACTACCAAACTCGCTGTGGCAGCTGCTCTCTTAAAGTGCCAAGACGGAACGGAACTGTCGGTTTCTCGGTTCCTGGTGACATTCTTTCCAAATCCAAATCCAAATCCTCAGGATTTGATAAGTTGTTACACATACCTTAGGGTTAATGAATATCTGGGTTATAAACAACCCCCTCCCCCGATTGAGGCTACGTGCGTTGGTGTGACAAGGAGCCGCTCAAATTCTGTCATTCAATATTGTCAAGAGATATGCTTCTTTAGACATTGTCAAAGCGCACAAACGAATCCTGCCATGTCCAAAGCCCCGTCCAATGTTTAAAACACGGGTCCAGACAAGACCGAGGGCGCCTGGACCAAGGTCCGTGTCTGTCTCCGGCTTGAACTTATGCGTGAGTGAAGTGTGACTTAAAGGGCGACACAACGAGCTCACATGTGAGATGAAATGCCATGAAGCATGGGTGAAAGCCGCATACTGGCGTTCTGTTGATCGTGGTCAAAATGATTTACCACTCTGAGTTGGCCCGTCTTTTCATGACCATCACAGCCGTCACCGGGGTCACTGTTGAAGCCAAATATCACGAGGTCCAGTGATGGAGACGGAAAGCTTTAATTCCGGACTCGAAATGACCGAGGCAACACAAATAATTCCACCCATGCCTACCAATGTTCCCCTGTTGACCGTGTTTCAATCATCCTAAAACACCCAGCCTGGTTTGATTTCACCTCCTTCTACATCTTCACAACCTTACTTCGCCTTGACCTTTAGGAGCGGAAGTGCGGAAGGGGGAACACAGGCTATGGGCGCCCTCAAATCAGAGGGAGGGAGGGGTCACTTAAAGGAACCTGCTCAATCGCCGAGCATTGTCTGTCCGTACACAGAAAGCTTCGGATCTCGGCGAATAGTAAAGTTGGAAATCACGTTCTCGCTTCAACTCGGGATCTCTGCCCAGCCTTTTGCTTCTAATTCTATACGCTTCTCTATGTTAGAAAAGGGGAACATAGGTTTCAAAGATGGAGCCGGTGTCTACAAGATATGTCGAGATATCTGCTGGATAGAGACCGTCCGCATTAATCAGCATAATAAGCATACAGAGTTTAATATTTAACTATTGGGCTGTTGCGATAAAATGCCCCAAAACTGCTAACAAATAGCTGACTGAGAAAGTTTTCCATCAATAGAAAAGGTGCAATGCAGTATAACCAGCTCGATTGATATCATGCTCGCTGCTGTGGAAAATCTACCCTACACAAACTTGCTCTTGCCCACAACATACAAATCAACGTACTCGTCAACAGAGAGGCTCTCTAGCCTCTCAGCATCTGTGCTTAGCTCAACTAAATTCTTAATCCTGCTTGCGTCAAAGTGCGGCTCAAGATGTCTCTCGAACTTGGCGAGAATCTCAGGCTTCGCTTCATCTCTGCGCAGACGATGGCCCAGGGGAGCCTCAACGACAACCTCCGGAAGCACGATTCCATTGTCAAGCTCTACAGTAAGAGCGTTAGCAATGGTGCGCATTGATGGGTTGTGATAATCCTCGGTGAACTGGGGATCTTCAACACAGCGAATCTTTTGGCGCAACGACTCAACAAGAGGAGAAGTAGCAGCTTCACTGCCGTCGACATAATCAGTGGCCTGGAGACGACCATAGACCAGCATAACAGCACACATATACTGAATGCAGTGGTCTCGATCAGCAAAGTTATCCATGGGCTTGAACTGCTTATCGATGATCCGAACACAGGCCTCGTGGGTTCGGCATGTAATGGACTTGATGTTAGCAGCAGACAGGCCTTCAGCCTGGAGCTGGGCAAAAATCTTCTGGGAAGCCTCGATAGCAGTCTGCGAATGAAACTCGGCTATTGTGCTTGCTGTTAGTCCTCTCTTGCTCATAGGCCTCAGAATCAATGGCGACAAAACAACTTACCAGGATAAGAAACCTTGAAGAGGACATTTTCCATGACATAGCTGCCATAGGGGCGCTGGAATTCAAAAGGCTTGCCCTTGAATAGGACATCATAGAAGCCCCAGACTGGAGCGCTGAGAACAGTAGGAACCCCTGTCTCTCCCTTTGAAACCTTGAGAGCCAAGTTGACTGCGCGTTGGCAAGCATCACCGGCGGCCCATGACTTGCGTGACATGGTGTTGGGTGAATGGCGGTATGTTCTCAGAGACTGGCCGTCTACAAAGGCTTGCGTCACAGCGTCGGCCGTTTGCTTCTCTGACAGGCCTAGCATCTTTGATACCACGGCGGTAGAAGCTACCTTGACCAGGACGACATGATCCAGACCGACCTTGTTGAAAGAGTTGAGAAGAGCAAGACATCCCTGGATTTCATGTGCTTTGATCATGGCCTCTAGAACATCACGCACAGTGAATACTTTGCCTCCAGCAAGGTTTCCTCCGGCTTTGTTAGTACGTGAGATCCAATCGGCCACGGCCAAGATGGCACCAAGATTATCAGATGGATGTCCCCATTCAGCAGCTAGCCAACAGTCGTTGTAGTCGAGCCAGCGGATCATGGCGCCAATATTGAAAGCTCCATTGACAGGATCGAGCTGGAAGGGAGTACCGGGGACTTTGGTGCCATTAGGAACGACGGTTCCTTCCACGATGGGGCCGAGCAGCTTTGCGCATTCTTTAAACCGAAGGCCTTCAAGACCACAGCCAATGGTATCGAGAAGAATGTAACGAGCGGTATCGAACTAAGGGAACAGAAAAAAAGCTGAGTTAGAGGCTACAGCTAGCAGAGAAATGATGTGGGGGTTGACTTGACACACAGCAAGATCCGAGGTGATGCGTGTATTGTGGACATAACTCGCAATGTCTTGCACCTCTTTATCGTACGCGTCAAGAGAAGACGAGCTCATGATGGGCGCTCCAGACCGACGCGAAGTTGATGTGGAAAATGACAGAGTCTGCCGAGAAGATGGCGAAGCCTTGGGGAGAGAGCTTGACAGGCGAGCAGCGGCAGAGATGTGGGCTATATGAAAGGAAGAAGGGCGGAATACAGGCTTGGAAGAAAGTGGGCGCAAAGACCTGACAACAGCAGACATATTGGGGCGAGCAGTCTCTGAAATGGACCTGGTAATGGATGGCGTAGACTGTCGGAGAAGCTAGCAGAGGAAGATGTACATATATAACAGGCAGACCAGAGAGGGAGTGTTTGAGTGAGAGTGAGACTTGGGAGGGGGGCATGCAGCAAGCCAGCCCCAACACGGCAGGAAGGCGCTGTTTGTATATGTAGATGTACCTAGCTACCATCCGGGTTCTTTTCTCGGCACAAAACACAGCAGCAGTTACTGGAAAAACTGGAACAAGCAATGCACATGGAAGGAGACGGCTGGTGGTCGGCACAAGTCAGCAACTTCCCGCTTCTGGCCGAGGTCTCCGTCACCTGGAAAAACAAATACAAAGGCCAGAGACAGCTGAACAGGGGGAGCCAGCCAAGAGCTCAGCATCGGCTGCGCCAAAGTGTGCCGCACTTGGGCAGTTAAATGTGCCATTTGAAGGATATCTCCATCTCCAACTGCAGTCCTGCCATGGCGGCCCGCGCCAGCACACACCACACGCACCATAGCGTGCCAAGGTACAAAGAAATAGCACAACATAGAATAGGCACACGAGTCTCTCAAAACGGCAAGTGTGGTTGATTTCCCCACCAGCCAGTGTCCGTAGTGGTAACAACTGCATGGGGGCATGCTTCTCCATCTCCATCCACAAGGGGAGGGGGAGGGGGAAGGGGGAAGGGGGAAGGAGGGGTCCCTGTGCTGCGAGTGCGAAAGAGCGTCATTATCGAGCAAAATGGAGACCGGAGTAGGATCGAACAGCAGCACCCACATTCCCCGGACTACGGAGGAATGGGGCTTGGGGGTTCTAGAGTAGTGGGGTAAGGGTGCTGCAGCAGTCTGCAGTGCAGTGCACGCTGCGGTGTTCATATCGGATACGAAAGGTAACCCCCGAACACAGTGTGGGATGAGTGGGATGGGCATCCAGGTGATTTCCAAGAGACGGGCAAGACATGAGGAAGAGCGTAAAAAGACTGGAGTGGAGGTCCACTTTACATGCAACAGACGTATCTCCAGCGCCAGCGCCAGCGCCAGCGCCAGCTCTGGCCAAGGTTTGGGGCAGACGGGAGGAAGGTCTTGGAAGACAGAAGCCGGGGAAGACAAAGAAAACGAGGGTGGGATGCAGCGGCTTCAGAACAGAGGTCAGCGTCAGAAATAGGAATCATTTGCTGGTCCAAAGACTGTTCCAAAGGCTATTCCAAAAGTGCATGGCCACTCAATAAACCTGCTGCCATGTCTTTTGTTTTTGTTTTTTTTGGTTGAATGTACCCGCCTATCACACCTAGTCGCAGACCCTTTGTACCGTCGTTGTGCACCAAACAGTAGCATTCAGCTATGTGTGATTGTCACGCCGTGATCTAGGCCACCTTGACGTCATTATAGTAGATCAAATTCATGAGGGCAAAATAAATTCAAACAGTAAAAGCAGCAAATGCGTTGGACCAGAAGCAATTCCTGACTGGTCGGCTAGGTATAGATGAACAACCGTCCACAAGACTGAGGAAGGATGAAATAAAAGCAAAAGAATGAACAAAAAGAAAACCCAAAGTTCGCTGATGATGCGCCGTATACCCGTTTTCCTGTGTGGGATCCAGACAAGAGATGGGACTCCCGGAATACTGTAAAGAGTACTACTCTGTAAAAAGCAGAGAAAAAGAAAAGAAAGAAAAGACAGAAATCAAAACAACAACAGCTACTCCCATGCGATTCGCGTCTACATGAGAGGCGGGAGATGGACTCCCATTTCTAAAGAAAAAGAAAAGAAAGGCTACCGCGTCGGGATCAAGGCGGTATGGCGTACCTGAAAACGTGAAACTGAAAAAGACGTCTCGAAATCTCAAGCCCCAGTTGAAGGGATGAATAGCCTACTCGGCTTCACTGACGTCGCTCTCGACTTCCTCACTGACAGCAGACTGCCGTCTCTCCTCCATCGCAGCAGCCATCTCACGCTCAAACTCAGCCTCGAGATCGAGGAGATCAGCCTGATCCTCTTTGGCCGGAGCACCTGCGGCTGCTGGCATCTCGACATCATTTTCGCGCTCGTCTTCTTCTTCTTCTTCATCTTCTTCATCCTCTTCCTCGTCTTCTTCATCGAGATCCATAGTCTCGGCTAGGAAGGGCTGAGGCGACCTATTTTGAGCGCCACCTGTGTTTTCTGTGGCACCTTCATCGTCACTGGGATCAAATAGACCTTCCTCGTCGTCTCCGTCGCTGTACAAGTCTTCCTCCTGGCTCGCAGCCTGTTGCTTGACGAAATCGGAAAAGTTTCCAGACAGGAAAGTAGGCGCGCGCAAAGTAGTAGGCGGTGCTCGTTTGTCAGCATCGGGATATTCAACTGTAAGACCACCGTCGTCGTCGTCGTCGTCGTCTTCGAAGTCATTGGATGGCTTTCTGGGCTTCGGAGGCTCTTCGACCTTCTTGGGCGGTGCCTCTGGTGGTGCTGTGGGGAGGACAAGAGGGGCGGCTGTTGCTGCAGCTGCTGCTGCTGCCGCCGCCGCCACAGGCTTCGCCTTCTTCGGTGGCGCTTTGCGCTTGGGCTCCTTGACCGGTTTAGACGCGGCGGCCTTTTTTGTTGTCGGCTTGGGTGCTGGCTTGGTGGCGCTTGCTTTTGCGGTCTCCTTGGTTACAGGCTTGGGCTTGTCTGTGCCATTCGCAGAGTCCAAAGGTGGATGCATCCTTTCTAGTGTTTCGGCGTCCTGAATTGACGGTGAGCTCTTGATATTCATGTGGAATGTAGAGTCGACTCGGTCGAGAACAAAGGCTTTCCGAGTCGGGTTAAAGTAGAGAACATATTGGCCATCATCGTTTGTGCGCGTTCCTGAGTAGCCATAATCGCCAGTATTGTCGGAATATGAAAGATCGTATGAAGAGTGGTTCCCGGGAACCGAAGGCTTGAGTCGCCCCTGGCCGGAGGAGCTTTCGGGTGAGTTGGAGGGTTTGTGGTTGTCTACAGGACGCAATCACGCCATGGTTAGTTTGAGCGGTTCATGTAGCCTACACGTGCAAACCAGGGCGCTGCAGGCTTTCTCCAGAGGAGAAAACACTGAATCGACATTGTACTGGTACCACAGCAGAGCAGAACAGGCGGGAACTCACAGCGAACACCTGTGAATATTTCTTTGGCCGTCGTGCCCATCAGCGCATCGCTGAGAATGACGGGATAGTTTCCCGCTACCGTCGGGTCGATCAGATTCGCTGGTATCGACATGGCGAACCTGGGGCGGTGATGCGAATGGGTGCGTGTAGAAGGAGAAAAAAAGGCTGGCGGGTTGAGGCGTAAATGCGATGAGAGTTGGACGTTTACGAGGCAGATCCGATTAATCAAATCGCAAGTGATCCTTTCCAGGAGGAATTGGACTAGTTGGGTGAGCGATTGATGGTAAAGCAAGCCATCAGAAGGGATGGGAAAGAGTATAATGAGAGAGAAATTAACAAAGCCAGAGATGAGCCGACTCTAGGTAAAGAATAATGAGCAGACGGCGATCGGGATGAAGGCGAGGGTTTGGATGTGGGAAGATGGAAGAAGAATCAAGATTGGGAATGAAAATACAAGGAGGTTTAAAAAAAATAAAATAAATAAAATAATAAAATAAAAATAAGAGAAGAAACAAGAAGCGAAACGAGAACGTGCTACAGTTACAGTGGCAAGTTAATGGATGGATGCTCGCGGTGGGTGCTGTGCAGCTGTTAAGCTGTTAAACTGCTAAGCTGTACTGTACTGTGGGTATTTTTGCCCGCAAGCTGAAGTACAGAGAACCCTAGCCTAGCCCAGGCCTTTGGGTGTCTCTAGCCTGTTAATTTCTGATGCTGCAAGCGAGGCCAATTAGGTGAGCCTAGCAACATTTGTCGGCTCATGCCGCCTTTTACAGAAATCGGCAAAATCATACATTGGACGAGCAAAGCTGCATATGCTCTTTTTTTTTTCTTCTGATCTCTCTTTCTCTGCCCAGCTGGTTCACTCTCGAGAATTGAAATCTGCACAGGCTGTGGCTTGTGTGGCTTGACTCTTTTCTGTGGCTGATTGGGGATTTGTTGGTTGATTTGTCTTGAGCAGTTGATATTCCGAAAGCGTCACGTCACAGTCACTATAATACAGAGGCAAGGGACGCCGCATCCACAGAACGTAAGCATCTAGTTGCGTGAATGAGTCCAGTCCCAGAAACAAACGTCGCGCGTACGACTTGGAGAAAGCAGGAGGAACTAAAAACTTCAGGCTATGTTGTAACATGTGTCAGAGTGACAGAAATATGGTAGGGGACCTTGGATATAGAGATACAAAATGGTAGGGGAATAATGGCATGGTCACTTCTAACCCTTGTAGGGCGAAGGGCCAACCATCAGCTCGGGGCGCACAAGGGTATCAAATTCCTCTTCGGTGAGGGCGTTGAGCTCCAGCGCAGACTCCTTCAGAGTCAGGCCCTTCTTGTGGGCGTTCTTGGCAACCTTGGACGCCATGTCGTAGCCGATCTTGGGGTTCAGGCAGGTAACCAGCATCAGCGACTCCTTCATGATGTTGGAAATTTTCTCCTCGTTAGCCTTCAGGCCAACAACCAGATTCTTCTCAAACGAGCGCATAGCGTCGGCCAGGATGCGCGAAGAGTGCAGCAGGTTGCGAATAACCAGAGGCTTGTACACGTTCAGCTCGAATTGGCCGTTCATGCCACCAATGGTGGTGGCGACGTTGTTACCCATCACCTGGGCGCAGACCATGGTCAGAGCCTCGCACTGGGTAGGGTTGACCTTGCCGGGCATGATGGAGCTACCAGGCTCGTTCTCGGGGAGCGACAGCTCGCCGAGACCGCAACGGGGGCCGGAGCCCAGGTAGCGAATGTCCTGGGCAATCTTGGTCAGAGAACCAGCCAGGGTGTTGAGGGCACCGTGGGCGTAGACAACGGCGTCATGGGCAGCTAGAGCCTCGAACTTGTTGGGGGCAGTGGTGAACTTGGTGCCGGTCATCTTGGTGACTTCCTCGGCAATAGCCTCGGCAAAGCCCTCAAAGGTGTTGATACCGGTACCGACGGCAGTACCGCCCTGGGCCAGCAGACGCAGCTCGGGCAGCGAGCGCTCCACGCGCTCAATGCCATAGTTCAGCTGGGCGACATAGCCGGAGAACTCCTGGGCCAGGGTCAGAGGAGTAGCATCCTGCAGATGGGTACGACCGATCTTGATGATGTTCTTGGCCTCGAACGCATCAACCTTGGCCTGGAGAGCATCGCGAAGGCTCTTCAGCGCAGGAAGCAAGTCGTTCTCGAGCTCCATGACGGCAGCAATGTGCATGACGGTGGGGAAGGTATCGTTGGACGAGGCAGAGCGGTTGACATGGTCGTTGGGGTGGACAGGCTTCTTGGAGCCCTTGACGCCACCCAGAATCTCAATGGCGCGGTTGGAGATGACCTCGTTGGCGTTCATGTTGGACTGGGTGCCTGAACCGGTCTGCCAGACGACGAGGGGGAAGTGGTCGAGAAGCTTGCCCTCGGCCACCTCAGCAGCGGCCTGCTGGATAGCCTTGCCGATGACGGGGTCTACGATAATCTGCAGTTAGTGGCGAGTTGCAAGCCAGTGGAGGGAAGAATAATGTGCGGTAGCTGGCGTAGAAAACTGATTCTCACGTACCCAGGCCGTAGCGCATGTTGACAGTAGCAGCGGCGCCCTTCAGGATACCAAAGGCCTTGATAATGGCGGGGGGCATGCGGTCCTGGGGCTGGTTGATGCGGAAGTTCTCCAGCGAGCGCTCAGTCTGGGCGCCCCAGTACTTGTCGGCAGCGACCTGGACCTCACCGAAAGCATCGCTCTCGGTGCGGGTGGCGACAGAAGACATGTTGGAAGAGGTAGTGTGCAGTGAGCGCAGAGTGGGAACGGAAGCGGCGCGCGAAGAAGTGGCGGCAGCAAAGCGTGAGGCCGAAGAGGTGATTCTGCAGCAGTTGGCAATGGAGCGAGAAGCAGCGGTACCGGCAACCGCTCTGAGAGACACACAGCGGAACATGGTTAAATAAGGGAAGCCAGAATCGGGGTTCTACGTCAGATGATGGCAGGGTTAGATAAAAAAAAAGCTCAGACAGAGGCTGAAAGTAATAGGCCAAACGCTGGAGCTCCTGTAAGCCGAGGCAGCTAGCTCCACGCTGGAATTGGAGTGATGTTCTGTTTTTTGTTGGAGGGGGATGCGCAGAGAAATCTTCATGTGAAGGAAGATGCGTGGAGTATCGGGTCCTGTGTATACTTACAAGTCAGATATCCAAGATCAGATCAGATGCAACTTGCTTGGCCTTGTCAATGCCACTGTAAAGACAGTAAGAAAAAGGGGGGGGGGATAAGAAGAAGATTTAAATCAAATGAGAAGCACAGCCAAAGACAAATGTGTTCGTTACCCACAGTTTCCTTGGTCAAGTACTGGCCGGGTCTTGCCAGTTTTCCCAGCACGTTTATTTGATGATTTAATTTTTTTTTTCGCGGCTTTTCGCAGTTTTCCCGGGCTCGGGCTGCCAGGGCCACACGTGGAGTTTCTCCGGAAAAACCCGTACGTGGCTCGCGGACGGCTAACCGGAATCATCCAAGGCAACTACGACCGATCTTGCTGACTTGTTATCAGATCTTGTCCTGGCTGCTATTGCTATTACTTGTTGGTTGTTTGGCGAGATATTCTATCTGCATACAAATGTACTTGCAAAGATAAATTGCACTGGTATGCTTAAGGTGCTTTCTCAGCGTCACCTTGTGGGATCAGTGACAGTCCTGTTTGTTCTTCTTTGTATTGAAGGGAGTACTTTTTAAACACATCCACTATATTATATATGCATGGACTTGCATATACAAATGTTCTTCGTCCCATCTTACCGATTAGTAATGGTCGAGTCCCCCAGTACTAACCCTAGAATGACCGAGCCCTACCAGGGTTATATCCCACCGATAGAGCACGTGACGTCGCGGAAGCTTCGTTCCATCCTCTGCAAGCCTACCAAGCCAAGAAAGAATGCCGCATCGGCTCACCAGCACTGGGGGCCTGATTGATAACTTGAACTTGATGCGAAGTAATTTTACATCAATATTAAACCCAGAGCCATGAGATCTACCGTTGCGTATTTCCGCATGTTGCGCCAACTGGCGCAGCAACAACCTCGCCGCAACATCTCCCGCCAGTGTCAATTTCCTACTCAGAGAACGCCGTTTTCCACGTCCCGGATACGGGCGTCTGAAAAGCCACAGCCCGCTGATCAGCCCGGGTTTGAGTCACTTGTTGACCGCTCACCGATCATGATGCGGACTGGTCAAAAGCACGGCATTGGCCTGTACTTTCTAGGTGCGTTACTCCTTGCTCCAAATATGGTGATGTAAACCTGAAGCTCACCCTCCCCCCCCCCCCCCCCTCAAGCCCAGCGGTCCCAATGGCCTGGACTAACATTTCTCTGCCAGCACTGATTCCTCTCACCGCATTCTGCCTTGGCACCTGGCAAGTGCAGCGTCTTGGCTGGAAGAGCGACCTGATCGCAAAGCTTGAAGACCGTCTTCTGCGCCCGCCACTACCGCTGCCGTTGCACGTAGACCCAGAGGCTGTGTCGGAATTCGACTTCCGACGTGTCTATGCCAAGGGCCGGTTTCGCCACGATCAGGAGATGTTGGTAGGCCCGCGTATGCGCGACGGTCAGCAGGGCTTTATGGTGGTTACGCCGCTGGAGCGCGAGGGCGAGAACTCGACGGTGCTGGTAAACCGTGGGTGGATCCCCCATGAAAAGAGGGACAAGAAGCTGAGACCAGACTCGCTGGTGGAAGGTGAAGTCATGGTCGAGGGCCTGTTGAGAGAGCCGTGGGAGAAAAACACATTCACACCCGACAACCGGCCAGATCGGTGGGAGTTTTACTTTCCCGATGTGAAGCAAATGGCTGGCCTGGTTGGTAGTCAGCCCATCTGGATTGAGTCTACACTGAGTAAGTTGGTAGACTACCCAGTTTTCTGTCGACGGGCCATCTCTAACTGTATACATTGCCTAGTTCCTGACTATCTCACGTTTACCGACTACGAGAACCGCGGCATCCCCATTGGCCGCGCGCCTGAGGTCAACTTGAGAAACACTCATGCTCAGTACATTGTCACCTGGTAAGTCTCATTCATGTCATCATGAGTTCATACATAAACCTAATCCCCTTGTTTACTTCCTTTCCAGGTACTCATTAGCTGTTGCTACCACAATCATGCTGTACATGGTGGCCAAGAAGCCTGTAGGTAGCAGTGCCCAGCGTCGCGTCAAGATGACCCATCAGTGGTGAGAAGGGGAACCCTGCACTCTTCTAGACGGTTCATGCTTGCTTGGCTATTCTTGGATGTCGTCCGTCTCTCCAGTCACAGCTTCCAGGACCTTTGATTTCTTCATTTTGGGTGCCGCTGGCATTCGGATTTCTTGTAACAATTCCCGAGGAAGATATTTGTGCGCTTGGGAGAAGAGAGTTGACGTTGAGCTTATCTGCCGCTGTCTGTACATTAATATTGCATGTTAGATTATTCACTTGTTCTCTTGACTTTATTGGGACCTTCGCTATCTCAAGGTACAGGACACTAAGCCCGGGAATCGGCCCCATTGTTGCAAGACCGGTGATGCTCGGAGTGGTTGGAGTGAAACGTACCTTCTCATGAGCAACGCCACATCGCTCTCGTCGATTGTTTTACGGTTGGCGTGTTCAGCATATGCTTTCAAATCCGAGCTGGCCTGCTCAAAAAACCAGTCTGTGGCAAGGCTTAGCTGCTGCAAAGTTTCTGGCGAGATCTTGGACTTGCCAAGCCCACTTCGTTGTGCAAACATGAGAGCCATCTTTTTTACTACAGATGGCGGTATGGAAGGATACTCAATGCCATATGCAGAGAGCTTGATGCCTTTTTTGCGCGCCTCTCGCCGGTGTTCTTGCATGCCAGGATCGAGGGTGATGTCAGGTATATCTTCAAGTTCGCCTCGGTCGTCGTCTTCAGATTCGAGATTCATCAGTGGCGGGAAGTCGTTGTCGCCACCCATGTCAGCAGCAGCATCAGCCATGGAGACGTCGTACTGTGTCGGTTCGTTTTCTGGTTCCTCGAGGTTTTGTAGATGTGAAATATCGCCAAACGGCTCTGGCGACGAAGGGGATTGTGAGCGCAGTTCAACAAAAAGTGACTCTTGTTCGGGCATTGACAGATCGCCATTCCCGCCTGTAATGTCGTTCCGATTTGTGTCGTCAATCCTGTCAAGCAAGCATCAGCAGCAGTCCCGTAGAGAAAATGAAGATGCGTCGATATACCTTTGCATAGTCAGGTCGCCGGCGGTTTGATCAGGGAGATCGTCAAGATCAATCTGTGGGAAAAATCCAGAGTCCACTGCCACGTCGTCACTTCCTAATTGGTGAGGTTGCAAGCCCACATCACTAAACCTCATGCTACCCATACTCATGCGTGAAAGCCGGCGGTCAATCAAAATGTCGTTTGTTGCTCGCCTGGGAAACTCCATGGACTGCATTGTCAGGTTCCCCATTGTCTCGTCTTCCAGAAGCATGGACCGCGGAGCCACCAGATCATCGTCCTCTTCGTCGCCCTCATCCAACGGCAATGTGAACTCTGGCCTACGCATCAGCACATCGTCGTCGCCGTCGTCGTCGTCATCATCATACTCCATCCCGTTGGACACGACCGTTTCATCGCCCACCATCGACCGTTCTGGCGACTTTTTGTCTGGCGACGACGACGACGTGTGCACCGTCTGGCTCACTGGCGCCAGAGACCGACTGAGCATGCGCAGGATATCGCGCGGTGTCTCGCGCTGGTCGCGCACACTCTTGCGACGGCCCTTGGCCGGTGTGAAGACGGCGGCGCGGCGCATGTCTAGCGCTCGAATAGCGGCGCGAGCGTGGGGCGTGGGGGCGTTGGTAGTGATGCGGTTGCGCACGGAAGACTGACCGCGGCGCACGCTGTTTAGGAGATCACGCGGGGCAGTCTTGTCGAGTGGAGTGCGCATTGCCCGTGCCGCCGAGTCGGCAGTGGGCCGTGATGGGGTTGTCAATGCGACCCGGGACGGGGGTGGAGAAGAGCCGGGGTCGGACATGGCGAGTGGAACTGGCTACCGGGTTAATCGAGGGAGATGCAATGTTGATTTGTTGAGAGAAGAAGCTTATAATGAAGTTGACAGCAGGCTTGAATGCGCACCAAGCCTCTAAGCTACAATAGGTAGTACGATTAGGAGATGACGTTGAGATTAACGACAGCGGCTGTAATCGAGCTGGGCGCAGTTTAACGGTGATTACGACTGGCTGTTCGATGATGTCAACGCGCTGGACGCGTCCTCGGAAATCTGGACAATATGCTTGTTATCGATAAGGGAGAAGGCCCATGGTTAAACGATCCTAGGGTTCTGTTCCACGCACAACCCCCACGAACTTTACTCACCACCCACCAAGCAAGCTTGTGTGTTGTAGCACCAAAGCTTTCACATCTCGAAAAAAAAACAAAAAACAAAAAGTCTCTGGCCATGCTGGAAGTCGTGTCTCATTGAATACATGTGTTGAATCATATGCTAATGCTAAAACGAAATGGTATCAAGTATCCACCCCTGTGTCCGATCTATGTCCGGGTTTTGCCGGCGTGTCCCGCACTTTACTGACTGACGTATTGCATGTCCGGTAGTGCTGCCAAGGTGTTGTTCGTTAACCAGCAGAATAGAACCGCATTCTCTTTTTCTTTTGAGTGCTTAAACGATTTTTATGGTGTTGAGTTTGGCCTTCTCAGCCCATTCGGCTGGCAAGTGTGTGACACAGCCAATTCTCGAGTAGCCGCCCTCGACATCCGGACAGGCACTCACGATGAGGCCGCCATAGCCACTGTTCATCCAGTTCATGTAAGTGAGCAGCACAAAAATGCCAGTTGCCTCGACCTCCTCCTCCTCCATGTCGCCGTCTTCAGCTCTCTTCGCATATGTCTGGGCTTGCATTTCGTCGTATTTGAACGTGACGAGCTGGCCGTCAGCCCAGAAGTGCTGTCTTTTGCTGAGAAGGCCGCCGCCCTTGCGATATTGGACAAAATGTTCGTTCTTACTGCGCGAGCTGGTGATGACGATGGGTAGAATCGGGGTGTTGAGAATGCAACTACCGCCTTGCACGGCACCAAAGCGATCGCCCTTGGAAGTGATGGCCTCAATGTCCACGACGAGAGCCTGGGCTTGTGGGCTTTTCATGGCGTGCCACGTGACACCGCAGTTGAGAGATGCCCAGGACCACGACGGGGCTTTTTGCTCGGCTTTGGAACAGGCCGTGGGTTTGGAGGCCGAACCGGGAATGGATTGCCACATCAGGTCAAAGACAAACGTGTCGGCCCACAGACCGGCCACGTAGCGCGATGTACTGGCCTGTGGCATCTGACTAGCCAGCCCGCCGATGCCGGTGAGTCGATCCTTGTTGTACCTCAAGTCCCGCTGCGAGTACATTTTGACGAGGATGCGCCACTTGGCCGCGTCAGTGACTTTGCCCAGAGTATCGGCAACAGTGACGGTATAAGGCGGACGCTGATCCTCGCTGCGGCGGTGTGTGCGGCATTCATAAATAACAGCTCCGGGAGAAAAGTTGACGATACGATTGGCGAGGTATAGTTCCTGGAACGCCCAGCTCCGGCTGTAAAGCGGGCCGTCCCGGCGGAGGGTGGCCCAAGACGTGGTGAAGGGCGGGTCGAATATGCCCTGGACAGGCGGGGTTGAGAGAGTCGAGCGGCGACGAACTACAAGCGACACTTCTTTGTCGCAGTCAGAAGTAAATGTGACTACGTGAGGTTTCCACTGGTCGTCTCGCGGTCCAAGGAAAGTCTTAGTCGGGTCCGGTGAAGAAGAAGCGGCAAGCACGACAAAGGCATAGCTATATATGTCGCCCATTTTGATGATTTCCGATCTCCAGTCAGCCTCATCGTCCTGCAGAATACACAGTGCATCTATCCAGAGATATGTCAATCCCAAAGACCGGGCTGTCTTGATGGCATCGGCGAAGACTACTGGCAGTTTACTGACATCGATGGTCTTAAGAAGCTCGGCCCTGTTCTTGCGGGTGAGCTGAAAATGGGTATCGGTTCCTCTACAGTAACTCAGGGCAGCCCAGGCCCGCTGGTATGCACAGGGTTTGGCGGTGTATTCTCGCAGCTGCACCTGAGAGTCGTCAGAGCCCAAGTGGATCATGCGGGCGGGTGTGAAGATGGCAGACTTGCGAGGTTTGCAAAACTCGTGTTCTTGATAGCACTCGGTCAGGCAACTTCTAGCAAAATCGACGCACAGGCTGGCGTCAGAAGCACGGGGGGCAGCAGTGCCTATTGAGGGCCCCAGGGGCAGTTCCTTTGGCTCTTTGGCATCGGGCGGCATGGGTAGAAGAATCTCAATGTCGATTCGTGAACGTCGGCCATTGACAGCTGGGAGGAAGTTCAGGCAGTTGATGACGAGCGGGTGGCCCTCGCGTATCATGAGACAGATTGACGGTGAGCTATTGCTGTCACCTTCTTGTTCGGAATTGGTCTTGGCTGACCATGAGGGGCTGCCATCTGGGTTGGTGAAGAAGCGATCCAGTGCGTCACAGATCAAACTGCAGTAGCGACAGGTCCTTGTGGGGCGGCCAGAGGCCGAGTCGTTTTCCTGGACCTCGGCCATGCGGTGTGGCGGGATGTCAATCAACATCATGGCTGGCGGCATGGGATTTGTGCCGGGGGGGAAGACAAGGTGAGGCACTAGACCGTCGTCGCCGGGATCTTCCCATCTTGCGGCGGTTTTGCCGCTTTTGCTGTCGGAGGATGTGACTTGCAGGTTGTTGCACACGGGACACAGGCTGCGTTTTGATGGTCTTCCACAGCGGGTGCTCTTGCGAAAGATTCCGTTGAAGAAGGACATGATGACGGGATTTGGGACGGCGGGCGAGGAGAGGGGCCGGCCTCGTGAGGGGAGGGGGGGATATCAAGACGGAGAGAGAGAGAGAGAGAGAGAGAGAGACGGAGAGACAGATGGACAGAGAGACGGAGGGGCGCGCAGTATTCAGGTGTGGAAAAAGACAAGAAGAAGAAGAAGAATCTCGGCACTAGACCGCATAGAATAATAGAAAGCGTGTTTTAGCTTCTAGAAACAAAAAAAAAAAAAGAAAAAAACGCTAACAAAGCAACGCCCCTTTACTCTACAATGACAACAACAACAAGAACAGGAACAAGAACAACCCGAAAACAAGAGAAGCAAACAAGAATTTAGACCAGGCCTTCTCTCGTGTCGGCGAAGAGGAGGCGACAAGCTCCAGGGTCCCTCCGCCCTTTTTGTAAGACAAGCGCAGAGACGAGAAATTCTTTTCAAGCTTTCGTTTTGCCAGCAGGCCTGCCTAGTCTTCTTCCTTTGATCGGCCGAAAGGGCTTCACTTGGAAAAGAAAAAATGAGAATAAATAGGTTTTCTTTTTGGAAGAAAAAAAATGGTGAAAATGTTCCTTGAAGATTTCTCTCTTATAGCCTGCATTTTTAGGGCTATTTTTATCTGCAGCTAGAGGTTAACCAACTCCCGCTTTACCTCACTTGGTCATGTCAGAAGAGAAACATGATGCGGGAGGGCCAAGCGGCCGTCCAAGCTTCTGTCTTTTGTTTTTTTTTTCTGGCTGGCTGGTGGTTTTTCTTCCCCGCGGTCGAGGAGAGAAGAGAAGAGAAGAAGAGAAGAAGAGAAGAACAGGGCGGTGGTCCACTGTTGCTTCTCTGCCTCTCTGCCCCCCCCCCCCCTCTCACAGTCCTGAGTCGATATTGCCTCTGGAGACTCTCTGTGTCAAACACAGCCTCCCCTAGACTGACTAGCTTTCGTCTTCCTCGTGTTCTCTCTCCTTCATCGGCCCCCGGGGCGTAAAGTGCGTCAGGTGCATGTTCTGCGCAAGGGCTGTGATGCAACACGTACAAATGGTTTCCTATTACCTAACACGTCCCAGCGCCGACGGCCAAGACTGGAGATTGGGCTCTCGTGCAGGCAGAAGCGTGCGTCGGTGGGAATATAGAAGAATTGTTGCGGTATATGGGCCGGGGAGGGGTCGTCTCTACAGGCTAGGCTGTGTGTGTGTGTGTGTGTGTGTGTGTTCGTGCGTTGGTTGGAGAGACGAGAGGAGGCTGAATAAATACATATAAATTCAGCGGCATTATCGGCTGAGATGTATCATAGCAAGTTAGTAATATAGGCTAAACAAAGAGCCGGAAATGGGGTGGGGGGGGGGGGGTTTCTTTCCCTCCCAAACAAAACCCCCCTTTTGGGTT
>JADILG010000347.1:0-22748 GCA_017591655.1 Thielaviopsis populi
TGGGGGGGTTTTTTTTTGTTTTTTTTTTTTTTTTTTTTTTTCCCCTGCATCATTTTTTTTTCTCTTTGTTTGCCGTACCTATTTGTTGCTTGGCCGCCCCTCCTGCGCGCATATGCAGAAATGCTGCAGCAAGGAGGCGGGCAGGCTTTGTTGCAGATGTTGCAATTGTTGTTGCAGTTGTTGCCGGGGGCCCGTCGTTGTTTCTGGGAGCCAGCCAGCCAGCCAGCCTTCTTATTTTGCCTTGACCTCTTTTACTGCGGGGCCGGGAATCAGGGAGACCGGGGCCGGGATTGAGGGATTCTAGGCCAGCCAATACTGCAGCGGGCAAGTGGAGCGGCAGTTTGTCAGTGAGAGTGAAAGTGAACGCACTATGTACATGTGTACATGTATACATGGCCACAGATAAAAGTATATCCTTACATCTTACATGCAAACCCATACACAGGCACATGCCGGCTAGCGAGTGCGATAGACAGACATCCCCCGAAACAAGCCACAACTAGTGGCCAAACACCGGGTCGAGTCGCAACCTTGCGGCATGTCGAGTCAACAAGCGGTGTACAGGACAGACTGATTGATATACCTACATACAATGTAGACCGAAAGACATGGCAGACTTGGAATTTTCTCCGTTTCGGATGTGGGCTTACAAAGCCTCCCCCCCACCCCCCTGATGCCATATCGCCGATGCTGGTGCAATCCCGTCGGCTTGGGTATGTTAATACATGTATTAATGTACATATGTAGCATCGAGTGCCATTCACACCATTCAAGAGGTCAGAGCTCTTAAAGTAAGTACACATACTTACACATACTTACGCATGCTTGTACCTACCTACATACACAGACACACACACACACACACACACAGGTTTCTGTGAAGATGTACTAGAGTAGCATCGTATGTATGATCGATCTGCAGGCGGGATTGATCTACACAACGACGCTAGAAATCAAACCCAACATGCTTGGTTGTCAGTCAGTACGTGCTTCCTCGCCTTTGATATCTATATTTTAACGATTTTAGGCCATGTTTTTGTAGAATAGTCATGTATACAGTACACATGTATGTAGGTACCTCGGTACACTGTACTGTATGCTTTACTTTGTCGTAGCAATCTGCACCTGCCGGATAAACAAGAAGTGATTGCATGTCTCGTAGCAGCAAAAAAATGGCAATGTCGTGCTAAAATGGCAGTTGCTACTCGTGAGCGTTTGTTCTTTCTCAATCCAACCCGTTGCCATCGAACCATCAAATGGCCCGAGTGGGCAACTGCTGCTTGAGGCCTCCTCTGCTCCGGAGGACTACCAGTGCCACGTATGCTCCTCCCCCACGATCCAAGTGCGTGAAATTCTTTCTCTCTTTATATTCTTTTTTCTCTATTCTCGCTTTCTTGGCTTCACGCCTTTACTCCCGCCCTTCTCGTCCACCGTTGTTTTCCCGTTCCCTGATTACGCTGCTCCCTGTTCTCCGTCCCAGCAGCCTGGAGCCCCAAGTCTGTGAAATCCAACCGCACAATAACGGGCACACCTGCAGCATCTGTTTCTGAATCCGGTCGGCCTGTCTTGCTTGGATTCATCCATTGGTGGCGGATCCCAATCCTCCCACTCGGCTTCTCGAGACTGGTACCGAGAGAGATAAGAACGACCGTGCCCTTTTCCTCCTGTGTCGCCGTCCAGGACCCCGGTTACATAGACCACCACCGATTCTCCACCACCCATCCGCCCACCACACTGCATCGCGGCATCGCTGCATCGCTGCATCCACCCAACCATCCACCCACCCATACACCTAACATTGCAGATGCACCTGTCTGCAATCCATGCTCCTCCGACAGCTTTTCTCTTACACATACAATATCCTTCCCTGCTCTTTTCTATTCCATCAGCTGTTCTGGAATATCCTGGTCCCTTCCGCTTTGCTCAACAAAGGCCTTGTTATTTGGAATACAGACAAGAAACAATAAGGAGCCAACACATACAAACACACACACACACACACACACACACACACACACAAGACACAACGAGAGTCCGGCCTACACGATAAGACGCACACGCCCTTCTCGTCTTTTTCTCTTTTCTCACACCCCCGAACTTGGCGCGTTCGTATCTTTATCATTACCCCGACGACCTTTGCTTAGCTACTCTCCTTCTGTTTCCGACCCTGAACTTCGATATATGAGCACAGCTCCTGTTCCTGTTCAAAATTCTGTCTTACCTCCAGCTTCCTTACCTCTATCGACTTCAGCTTCAGTCCCGCAGTCTACTGTCCATTCACAGGCTCAAACTCCTCACCACAGCATCCAGACTGAGATTCTGTCCCAGTCTTATCCTCGACTTCACACTCAGGTTGAATCAAACCCTGTGGTCACGTCCAACACCAGCTTGAAACCTGCTTCTGTTTTAGACAATTGCTGGAACATTTTTGAACACACTGCCACATTCATACTCACCCACTCACAACTTGCACGAAACATGGCTCCGTTGTTGCGAAGACTTGTAGCCGGTCCTCGTGTTCTACATGACGAATCAGGCCTTGATCTTTGCTATGTCACACCTCAAATCCTGGTAACGTGAGTCTCATTAGTCCCGTCTCTCTCACTCCAATAATGATTTCAACCCAAAGAGAACGGACCCCTCTAACCCAGCGTTCTAGTTCCGGTCCTGCGCAAGATATTTTCAAGAGCTCGTACCGAAACCCCCTTCCTCAACTACTAGCCTTTCTCAGGTCACGGCATCGCGACAATTGGGCTATTTGGGAGTTCCGTGCTGAAGGCACTGGCTACCCTGACGAAGCTGTTGACAACCGCATTCACCACTACCCTTGGCCTGATCACCAACCCCCACCTTTTAGACTCGTTCCATTAATGATGGCTAGCATGAGAAACTGGCTTAAGGAGGAGTGCGGAGAAACAACAGATGCTTTCGTCTCTTGTGAGCATCCAAAGTCCAGTCTACCCGATGACTGTCCAGCTGCCAATGGCCGTGTGGTTGTTATCCATTGCAAAGCAGGAAAGGGCCGCAGTGGCAGTGTGGCTTGCAGCTATCTCATCTCCGAATGTGGCTGGGAAATCCAGCAAGCACTTGATCGCTTCACTTCTCGGCGAATGAAGGCAGGCTACGGAGAAGGTGTTTCCATCCCTAGCCAGCTGCGATGGATTGACTACGTCGAAAGATGGACACGGGGCAACAAAAAGTACACAGACAGAGCTATCGAGATTGTCGAGATTCGCACATGGGGCTTGAAGCCTGGCGTTAAGCTTGAGGTCAAGGCATACGCTAACGAGGGGAAAGAGATCCGGATTATCCACCGGTTTAAGAGGAACGAACGGATAGTTGTCGATCAGCTTACAAGAGACGACCGAGCTGGTTTCCGTCCCAAACCCAACACCTCAGATGAGCCTATGCGACCCCATATTGTTCCTCGGACGAGTCATCCTGGTGGTAGCAGTGGTACGGCTTGGCAAGAATACAACCATAAGACTAGTAAGACGTGGTTTGGGGCAGCTTTTGGAAACGTCAGCTTTTTCCAAGCCCTCGCCTCCTCTTTTACGTCCAAGTCTGAGAGTGCCAGCATAATATCGTCACCGGGCAATTCGGTCATCAGCCAGGCCAGCAAAGCTCGCAGCCGGTCATCTACTGAGGAAAATGCGAAAACAGAGGGACCAGCTGTGATATTCCGACCAGAAACTCCAGTCCGCATTGCCAACAACGACGTTCAAGTGTCACTCGAGCGGCGCAGCTTTACTCCGTCGCCGCTTCCTTTCAATGCTATGACATCGCTGGCGTATGTTTGGTTCAATGCCTTTTTCGAGGGCGATGGGGAGAGCGGTGTGTTCGAGGTGCCGTGGGAAGCTATGGACGGCGTCCGCGGATCTTCAGCCAAGGGTGGCCGGGCTCTGGATCGCATGGAGGTTGTTTGGCGAGTCGCTCGTGATGACAACGCTTCGGTCATGTCAGAGGACATTGACGAGCCAGCTATGGGCGAGAAAGTGCCTGACATGGAACCTGCCATTTGGTCAACGACTGTCGACCCGGACATCAAGCTCCCTGTCAACATCACAGCAGAGCTTGTGAATCCTCTGCATTGTGTCAAGACTGCCGATACTGATGGTAGGCCGCTGAATGAGAACAGAGAGATACAGTGCTGAGTACGATAAGAAACGCAAGGATGGAGGGATACGAAAGAGCGATATAGATACCCGTTGAAGAGAAGGAAATGTGGATGTGGCTATGGTTGTGTAACGGAACTGACGATGTATACTTTACGACACGCATTAATGACGAACTACATATCTATATTAAAACTGGCGCATGTCTGGTAAGTGCGCATCTGGTTGACTAACTACTGAATAGGTGAGGCCGCCCGATGCTGAGAGTGTTGTGACAGTCACTTCGTGTTAAGATCCCGGCCCTGATTATCAATTAGTCTTGACCTTGTTTATTACATTTTCTTCTTCATCATCATGTACATCGACACATTCACCACTATCTCGCATGATGCCGCGTTTACTGCTTTGGCGCCTGGCTGTGGCCCGCATACATCTCGACAGGCGGATTCATCTGCTGCTGGGCCTGCGACGGCAGTTCTGAGACGTCCGAAGGTACAGCCATGGGCGGTGGCGTGGAAGAGTACATGACGGCAGATGAGCTCATGGGCGACACAGCAGTTGATACGGGCGCGGGGGAGGGCGCGGGGTTGACGATGGTGTGCTGCTGCAGTACGGGCTGGGGCATGGCCGGCGGCGCAGGCTGGGGCATGGGCGCAGGAGTGGGCACAGTGTACACGGGCGGGGCGCCGGAGCCCATCGACTCGGTCTTTTCGGGGTGGTGGGCGGCGGGTGCGTAGTGCTGCGCTTCGACGGCGGAAGGGCCGCTGGGGACGGCGCCGGCGGCACCAGCGGCACCAGCGGCAGTGCTGTTGCGTGCGTCGAAGTAGGTCTTGATGAACCAGATGGAGACGAAGAGGTACAGGATCCTGGAAGATGGAAACAACGGGGTTAGCGAAACTGGAGGCTCTAGGGCAGGTCATCCGGCCGGGCCGAGACGGGATGAGGGCGTTCTTACATCTGCAGAGCAGAGAGGCATGCGATGGCGACTTCCATGGCGAGGCCGGTCTTGGTGAGCACCTCGATGTACCAGCGTCGCAGAATGTTGCACGTGCTGCTGTTGAAGAAGCTGCCGTCGCTGGAGCAGTTGCTGAGGGTCACGGGGATCTTGAACTGGGCGCGCTTGTGAGCAACGACGGCCATGGTCACGAGCCACATGAGGGTCATGAAGAGGTTGACTGCGATGACGAGAAAGACGTGATAGTAGCCTCTGAGGGCGGGCATTTTCTCGGTGAGTACGACGTAGCCAACGGCAAGCCAGGTCATGATGGACTACATGGACTGTTAGTTTGATGTGAGCCTGAGAGCTGAACGGTCTGTGAATGGTGCGGCGGAAATACGTACGATGGCAAGCGACAGGCCGTTGCAGTCCAGGTACAGATCATGCATGATTCTTGCTGACAGGCCCAGAATCGGCAGCGTCAGGCCCATGATGCCACTGAACACCGCAACAACCCAGGCGGGAGTGTCGATGATCAGGGCTGGGCTCTTGGCAACATGAGCGGGCGCTGTGGCTGGCACTGGCGCAGGAACGTGCTGCTGTGTGTGGGGAGGAGGCGGAGACTGGGAGTAGTGCTGCGCCATAGGCTGTTCCGGCTGTCCGGCCATCTGTTGAGGGGCTGCGGGCTGCGCGGGGGCCGGTGGAGGATACACGGAAGCAAAAGACTGCGGCATGGCCATTTTGTCTGAATGTGATTGAGGCTTTGGCGTGGGTTGTCTTTGCTTCGAGGCCTAAACAGGAGTATGAGAAGAGAATCAGCACTATGAGCCGGGCACATAAAGGTCCAAGCAAAGAACCAAGGGCGAAAGAGGCGGGAAACAAGACGTCAGTGTCTGGTGCTGCTTCTTCTTATACTACTTTCTGTCCGTTCTCATGCTGTGGTTGGTCTATATACCCACGCACGCATGTCTCTCTCTGGCACTTCAACTCAAACAGCGTCTCTTCAACCTGAGCTCAGATCCTGAGCGGAATACACGCGCACTACCGGCTCGGCTCCTATCTTGGCCAGCCCATTCCACTGTTTTCTCTTTTTCGTTTCCTCGTTTCATTCACTCGCTCGCTGGTTGGGCGTTTTGCACATATCCATGGCGCTTCCTGGTGGTATCACCGCTGTACAGTGCACAATATCATATACATGTCTGCCCCTGGCTCCCAAGGCATATGAGCTTGTTGTCTCTTCGGCCCTTGATACAACCAGAGCCTTCGCCCGACTACTTAGATGTCATGGTCCGCAAGCATATACGTTCTGCATGGGCCCCTGGCAAGGGCCCAGAAAAGGAAGCGATGGCCATATGCCTGTGACTCTATGGTGCAGCGTGTCTGCATGCTGTGCAGCAGTACCTGGTCTTGAGGTGACGTCGATGGCGCCAACGAGAGTAAAGGAGCTGCAGCAGAGACAAGACACAAGAGAGACAAAGAAAAGCTTGGCCGGCAGCGGCGAGGTTGAGGTTACGGGGGAGTAGGTGTTGAGTTGCCGAGCCAATGAGGACTCAGAGCTTGGTGTGTTATCCAGCCAATCACAACTCAGAGCTTGGTGAGTTATCCAGCCAATCACAGATGAGTGCTGCTTGCACTCTACTCCGGAAGACTCTGTTCCGGAATTTTCTCAGTAGCACTCTTCTCCAACAGATTCTGTCTTTTCTCTCGTCGACAATGGCCGTTTCCCCGTCCCGCTGGCTGGTCCATTTCATGGCATGTTTTCGCGTAGTGTGATGCTGTTGGTCGGCACACAGTGCGGACATGGTGCAGGCAGACTTTCTTCCCTTTCTTTTTACGCCCGGTGGTCTTGAAGGCTTCTCTTTCGGGGTTTGCAACAGCGAGACAATTTCTTTGAAGACGTCGTACTTTGTTCAAATCGATTTATTCGACAAGTTTTATGCCCAGGCTTTGGCGGAATCCCAGAGTCTGCCTTGGCTGACGGCACAAACACAGTGTGATGACGTACAAGGGTATTTAACCCTGGGGATATGAACATCATGCCAGGCAGCTGAATCAACAGCTTCACTCGCACCAGCCAGTGATGAACTTGAAAACAATCCGCGTTACTGATCTTTTCGTTTCCTTGACTTCCTCCTTCCTTTCCAGGGCCACTCTTCGGCTTTTCCTTTGCTCGCGTATCATCGCTGTTGTTACTCGACGAGCCAATAGAAGCGACCACGATAACACCACGATGTCGTCTCTCCGGCTTCGTCACAGCCGCAATGAGACGGCCGATCCCGAGCCGGAGCCGAAGCGTTCACTTGCCGGCCGCCGTCCCTTGTGCGTTGGGTCCGGCGTGACTTGGCTGTTGCTGGATGCCTGCAAGCCAGGAACAGGAGCTGAGTTCATGGATCTACCGACAGAGATCCACCTGATGGTTTCGCGGCTGCTGATCTACCCCGACGCATTATCGCTGAAGCACTGCAGTAGCTATCTGTACCATCTTGTCGATACCGGCGTCTCGGTCAAGGTCGAGTGGCTCGTGTTGCGGCGCAGCTTGCACCTCAAGTGCCCGAATGATAGGAAATGTGATCTTGGCAGTGACTTGCGCTTCTGTCGAGGTAGTGTGCCGTAAGTCAGCTCTGTTAGCATGGACATGGCCGGCATAGGCCTGAGTCGATGTACATACCGCCAAGAGCTGGAAGGACATCAACCCTTCTTCGTCCATCGCCAATGCCTTGCCCTGTCCTAGTACTGATGTTGTTCCCCCCGTCATCTACAGTCTACTCATACAGCATTACCGCAACCACCTTGAATGCGAAGCACGCCCCGGAATCGGCTGCATGATCTACAACACGAAGGTGTGTTTCCACCGGCAGACACCGGCCGACCGCATGCGACAGTGGCTGCGTGCCGTGCCCCTCCGTGACGCGTCGCGGCTCATCATCGGCACGCTGGTGCTGGCCGTGTGCTGGCTATTGCGGCTCCATGGACTGGGCGAGAAGATGACAGTCGACACACAGGCACATATATCGGTGTGGGAGTGGTGAGAGCGGCGCGAAGACGTGGTACAGGAGTAGTGAGGGTGTGGACGGGCGGCTAGCCGGCCAGCATGTACGAAATGAAACTTATATTTTGTGCCTGTTTTTTGTGTGTTGAATCGGACAACAAAACTCCAGAAACGCCCATCAAGTTTGTAAGCAAGTCCCGCCAATTCAAAGTAAAAAGAGAACAAAAAACAGAGAGATGTGGCAGTGGCTGTGAAAGCAGATTCCTATGATTCCCCCCCCCCCCCTCTTCCCTTTCGTCTCCTCCTCGCCTTGCCGCCCTCTCGGGTCGTGAGATTTCCCCGGTCTGGCGTTCCCTTTCTTGTTCTTTCTTTCTAGTCCATGGCCTTGGACGCCTTGGCCTTGGCCTTCTTGAGCTTCGTTTTCCGGTCGGCAATCTTGGTGTTCAAAAGCTTGGTCTCGGTTTCAGCAGCAACGGCGGCGGCGGCGGCAGCAGCCTTGGCCTTCTTGGTAGCCGGCTCCTTGTCAGCCTTGTCGGCAGGCTCGGAGGACTCGGACGGCGCAGCGGTCACGGCCTTGCGCTTCTTTCCAACGTTGGCCTTTTGCGCAGCCTTGAGCGCCTTGGCCTCCTCGGTCTCGTCGGCCACCACGTCCTTGTCCTCCAGCCACAGCTCCTGGGCCTGGTAGATGGGCAGTGAGGCGGTCTCGGGGCCCTTGATCATCAGACTCCGCACGTTGTTCCACTTCTGCGGCACAAACTTCTCGACCAACGCGTCGACGACGGCCGTGACGTTGGCCACAATCTTGTCGGCCGACCAGCTGGCGTAGCCGACACGAATGGCTGTGTTTGTTGAGGGCGACAGGTTCACCAGTGCAGAGCTGAGCGCCTTTTCAATCTCGGCGGCAATCTCCTGCGGAGTGCCGGCGTTGACATTGTCCTCGGTCTTGACGCGCTTGGCGCGCTTGCCGTCAGCGCCACGGGGGGCCTTGGACTGCAGCACAACGGGAATGGGGCGCTTGGTGGTCGACTTGTAAAAGGTCTTGCCGAGAACCTTGGGCAGGCGGTTGATGATGCGGTCGTCGCCAAGGAAAACCTCGTGTTCAGAAAACAGCTTGCGCTGGGCCTCGTACTGGCTGTACTTGGCCTTGAGCTTGGTCAGGTCAATGACGCGAGTAATGCGCTTGGCCAGCTCGGGAGGGAAGCCGTCCGAGGAAACAATGTTCTTGTAGGCACGCTGCGGGTCGGCCGTGATCAGGCAGATGGTTGACCATTCGCTGGTGTTCAGGCTGTGGGGGAGGGCAATCTTGGAGGGCTGAAGGCGCGAAGTGTCGGAGATGTGTCTCTTGGTAGTCAGAGTCAGCCAGATGGGAGTCTCGCTTATGGAAGAAGGAGTCTCGGACTCGGGGTCGTCAAGCAGCGACTTCTTGGGCGCAGTCTCCGACTTTTCGAGAGCCGCCTTTTTGATGTGGGAGAGCAGCGCCTTAGACGCCTTGAGGGTCTGTAGATGAGCATCTGGGTTAGCAGGTTGTCGCCACACAAGACCAGTCTTTTGGGAAGATGGATGGAATGAAGAGCGCTCATGTGAATACTTCATACCTGACTGGCATCGAGGACACGCTCAATGGAAGTCTGCGCCGGAGCGGCGACAGTCTTGGAAGGGGCCATTTTGTATGTGGAGTGACGATTAAAACAAGATTATTTAACAGAAAAGAAAAAAAAGATGGCCAACAGAAGGTACGGACAGAAAAAAAAACAAGGAGAAATGCTGCGACTCTATATCCGTTAAAGTGACGATGGCTTATGGCAGGGAGCAAATGGCGAGTTTGGATTTGCAGTCTGGAGACGTTCTTCCAAAAAAAAAAATTATTCTGCCAACGGCTCGCGATGAAAGATTTCTTTCGGCAGATAACGATAAGGAAATCTGCAGTAGTGGGGCCCTGCCTTTTTCACCGCCTTCACCTCGGTGAGCGGTGAGCGGTGAGCGGTGAGCGGTGAGAGGTGAGAGGTGATTTTGCCATTGTCTGTTGTCGAGCAAATGGCGGCAGTTGCTGTTCGACAGCTGCACAGGCCAATCAGAGCCTTGAAATCCGGGCACACTATGTTTACTGCCATGGTTGCATTGGCCTCCTGTGTTTCTTCATTGTGGTGGAGGCGGCAGCTGCCTGAAACGACAGCTGGAAAGCCCTGGAAACTTCTCTGCGATTCGATTCCCAGTCAGAAAGTCAGCTTGGCTGGTGGGGCAAAATTGGGTACAAACGGCAGGCAGTACACAAAGTACATGTGCTACAGCCTGCTCCCAAGTACCGCTTGCAGAGCGTTTTTAGAGTGCACAAAGGCCTATTATACAGCTTGGGGGCTGTTCCAGTGCGGGCTAAAGGCCTATGGTCGGCGCCTAGCTTCAGGGCGCGCCAATGAAGAGTACCTCGGGCTCAGGTACCTCTTTTTTTTCTCTTGCCAGAGGAAAGGCCAGCCGTCGCCAGCATTGCAACTACCCATCTCGATAGACGATCAGATAGAAAGCCGCAAAGGCAAGAGGCTCTGCAGAGAAACAGCCCAAGAAATAAATAGCGTGTCCTCGCCTGCTCTCCTGTTTGCCTGCTCTCTTGCTTCTTCTCTCTCTTTTTTTCTCTCTCTTTTCTTCTCTCTCTTTTCTTCTCTGTATATTCTTGCCTGTTCTGCGCTTTTCCATCACATTTGATTTTGCTCAACTGTCTCTCTACGCTAACCCTAATCTCTGGCTCTGTCCCACCACCCCGCCATTTGCTACAGAAATCCTTCCATTCCAGCCAGGCCTGACTGACATTCTCTTAATCATTTTTTTGTCGTCTTCTCGCTCCAGCAAACTTTCAACTTTCTTTTCCATTTAAAGTCTTTCTACCAGAACCTTTCTTTTCTTCCAACTTTCTGGTTCGCCGTGCTGTTGTTCATATACCCCCCTTTCCCCCCTCCAAGTATCCTCTCTCAGATTCTATCGCCATGAGTGTTGTTGGTAAGCCTTTTTCCTCTTTTCTTTCCCCTTGATTTCTTGTTTTGGGACCCCTCGTTTTTATTAGTTACAAATTCGATCAAAAATATTCTCGACCCCGCGGAGCCGCTTTCCTGTGAAGGCGAATGAACAACCAAACATGGCATCGTCACTCCTTTGGCGGCTTTTGCTGCTTCGGGCTCTGCTGCTGCCGTAAAGGAACCATACTCAACATAGCATCTTGCTCTTTACTTGCCGCCATGCCACTAACACTACCGACCGCCCTGCATAGGAATCGATTTCGGTAACCTCAAGACCGTCATTGGAGTCGCGAGAAACCGTGGTGTCGACGTTGTAAGTATTGAGCCACTCGGTACAACGTACTGCTCATGCCGCCTCTGGTCTGATTGTACTAACTAGTTGTCTCTAGATCGCCAATGAAGTCTCTAACCGCTCCACTCCGTACGTACTTTCCCCATACCCACCATGGCCAACAACTCCCTTGATCGGATCGCCCGCCCCTCATACATGGTTGCACATCCCCCACTAACACATGATTAGTTCTCTGGTCGGCTTCGGCCCCAAGAGCCGCTACCTCGGTGAGGCTGCCAAGACCCAGGAGATCTCCAACCTCAAGAACACCGTCGGCTGCCTGAAGCGCCTGATCGGCCGTTCATTCAACGATCCCGAAATCCAGATTGAGCAGCAGTACATAAGTGCCCCCCTTATCGACGTCAACGGCCAGGTCGGTGTCGAGGTCAACTACCGTGGCGAAAAGGAGCGCTTCACTGCCATCCAGCTTGTTGCCATGTACCTCGGCAAGATCAAGGAGACTGCCACCAAGGAGCTTAAGCTTCCTGTCCAGGAACTGGTCATGTCCGTTCCTGCTTGGTTCACCGACTCCCAGCGCCGCGCTCTGGTTGACGCTGCTGAGATTGCCGGTATCAAGCTGCTGCGTCTGATGAACAGCACCACTGCCGCTGCCCTCGGCTACGGTATCACCAAGCTGGACCTTCCCAGCGCCGAGGAGCCTCCCCGCCGCATCGCCTTTGTTGATGTTGGCCACAGTGACTACACCTGCTCCATTGTTGAGCTCCGCAAGGGTGAGCTCTCTGTCAAGTCCACCGCTTGCGACCGTCACTTCGGTGGCCGTGACTTCGACAAGGCCCTGGTTGACCACCTGCAGAAGGAGTTCCTGGCCAAGTACAAGATCGACATCTTCTCCAACCCCCGTGCCAACAGCCGTGTCCTGACTGCCGCCGAGAAGGTCAAGAAGATTCTGTCTGCTAACCAGCAGGCCCCCCTGAACATTGAATCTGTCATGAACGATGTTGACGTCAGCGCTATGATTACCCGCAAGGAGTTCGAGGAGATGGTTCAACCCCTGCTTGACAGAGTTCATGTTCCCCTTGAGCAGGCTCTGGCCGATGCCAAGCTGACCAAGGAAGATATCGACATTGTCGAGGTCATTGGTGGTGGTCTGCGTGTCCCCTCTCTCAAGGACCGCATCCAGGAGTTCTTCGGCAAGCCCCTTTCCTTCACTTCCAACCAGGATGAGGCCGTTGCCCGTGGCTGCACCTTCAGCTGTGCTATTCTTTCTCCCGTCTTCCGTGTCCGTGACTTTGCCGTCCAGGACATTGTCAGCTACCCTATTGAGTTCACCTGGGAGAAGGCTCCCGATATTCCTGATGAGGACACCAGCCTGACTGTCTTCAATCAGGGCAACGTTCTGCCCTCCACCAAGATCCTGACTTTCTACCGCAAGCAGCCCTTTGATCTGGAAGCCCGCTACGCTGCCCCCGAGCAGCTGCCCGGTGCTATCAAGCCCTGGATTGGCAAGTTCTCCGTCAAGGGCGTCAAGGCTGACGGCAAGGAGGACTTCATGATCTGCAAGCTCAAGGCTCGTGTCAACATTCACGGTATCCTGAACGTCGAGAGCGGCTACTACGTCGAGGACCAGGAGGTTGAGGAAGAAATTAAGGATGAAGACCCCAACGCCATGGAAACCGATGCCCCCAAGAAGACCCGCATTGTGAAGAAGCAGGTCCGCAAGGGTGATCTGCCCATTGTCAGTGGCACTCACTCCCTTGACGAGGCCACCAGAATTGCTTTGCAGGAGAAGGAGGCTGCCATGGCCGCCGAGGACAAGCTGGTTGCTGATACCGAGGATAAGAAGAACGAGCTCGAGACCTACATCTACGATCTCCGTAGCAAGCTGGATGACCAGCTTGCTGATCTTGCTAGCGAAGAGGAGAAGGACGCTATGCGCGAGAAGCTGACTGCTGCTGAGGTAAGATCTTTTTATCCCCACTATACTATGAGCGTCGAGTATGAGCATTTGCTAACCCATGTTGCTAATAGGACTGGCTTTACGAGGATGGCGAAGATGCCACCAAGAGTGTGTACATTGCCAAGTTCGAGGAACTGCGCATGATGGCTGGTCCTGTTCTGGGCCGTTACTTCGACAAGGTCGAGCAAGAGCGCCAGGCTGCTCTTGAGCGTGCCGAGGCCGAGCGGGCTGCCAAGGCCGAGCGGGCTGCCAAGGCTGAAGAGGCTGCCAAGGCCGATGAGGAAATGGCTGATGCCGAGCCCAAGGCTGAGGACCCCAAATAAGCACAACTATCTTCCTTTTTAGACGGGCGTTCAGGAAAGAGAGACAAAAGAAGAAAGGATAAAAGGCCTTTTTGTTATTATGTACGTTCTGATACAGATAAGAATGAACGAAATAAATTAAAAACACATGAATACAAGTGCTTTGTACTGTGTAAGATCTGAGCAGTGACGTAAAAGAAGGGTACGTACATGTACCATTCTGTCACTGAAGTTGTACGGATGAGTAAGCATGTATTAAAACCACGCCCATCACGTGACCATCTACACGACAACGTCAAGAGAAGTCTATCAACTCGACTTGATACAACTCGTCACGTTCAAGAACAGCGCAAGAGGGTTACAATGGCCATGTTGATGGATCATTTTTATTGTTGCATGCAATTTTGTCTCTTACTTTTACGTTTTGCCCCCGAAAAATAAAATAAAAACCAAGAAACCAAGACACCTGCACACCGCGACTGTCTATGCTATGTCGAACAAGGGCTTAAGCTTCTTGATGAGCAACCACTCCTCGTTGGTGACCTCGGCACGGTAGAAGTCCTTGAGGCAGTCGATGCTGGCGCGCGAGATGAGCGAGTACAGCTTGTCGGCCTCCTCGAGGTGGCGGCCGTAGGTGGGCTGGTGGTTGCCCATTTCGATCTTGACGGCGACCGAGGGCTGGCCCTTCTTGCAGACGGGGATCTGCTTGTGGTCGCGCTCGATAGAGGTACTAGACGGCGGAGACGGGGTGTGTGGTTAGTTTCTGTATCAATAGGGGGGTTGCCTTGGTTTTATGTTTTCAGATGTGGGGGATGAGGGGATGGGGGGATGGCGGATGGGGATACATACACTCGTCCAATACCAACAATCTCCTTCTGGCCATTGTTGCTCGTGCGAACGGCGGCGAGGGGCGTATTGATCTTCAGCTGACCCTCAACAACGTCGACACCGACGACAATGGGAGTAGTCTTGTTGAAGACGGCGACAGTGTTGAGCACGCAGGGGAAGACGGCAAGCATCTTGGACTCCTCCTTCTTCTTCTCCAGCATCTCAGCCTGGTGGGCCGTGAAAGCGTCGAAGAGGTGGTAGATGATGTCGGCCTGGAAGATCTTGATGCCGTTCTCCTCGGCGTACTGCTGCGCCTCCTTGTCGACCTTGACGTCGAAGCACAGCATGACGGCGTGGTCGGGCGACTTCTCCAGCATAACACCGGTCTGCATGATATCACGCTTGTACACCGGGCCAATGCCCACGGTAGCCACGGGAATCTTGCAGTCCTTGAGGAAGTCCAGCAGGGCCTCGAGTGAACCCAGGGTCGACGCCTGCACCGAAACACCACGACCCGTGGTCTCGACACGGCTGAACAGCGTGGCCAGATCACTCTCGACCTCGTCAATCAGGTCGTCTTCATCGTCATCGGGGCCAACAACCAGAAGACGCGAACCAGCAATGGCACCCTCCAGGCCAGGAGCCGAGATCTTGATACCCATGGCAGCCTTGATCTCCTTGTTGTGCACATAGGAGCCACGCACACGCAGCTCACGCATGGGAGCAGGCGTCAGAAGTGCCCTGATGTTGGTGACAATAGCTCCTTCAGTACCACACAGCACTATCCTGTCACCCTCACGTAGCACACCGTTGGACAGAATGACGTCAATAGTCATACCGAAACCTTCAATGGCCTTAACTTCCAGAACAGTGGCCTGCACTTCGGACAGGTACATCAGGCTGTTGACCATGCGATCCTGGGTCAGCTGCAACAGCAGCTTCAGCATGTCGGGCACACCCTCACCCGTGTGGGCAGAGGTGGGCACCAGCGACACGTACTTGGACATGTTGCGGTTCTCGTAGAAGAGCTCGGCGTTGAAGCCCTGCTCGGCAAAGGCCAGCTTGGTTTGGTCCAGACGGTTCTGGAACTCCTTCTGCACACTGCTGTTCTGCTGGCTGAGCGAGTCGCGGAAGCCGTTGTTGTCAATCTTGTTCCAGCCGTACAGACGATCAATCTTGTTGAGGGCGACAATGAAGGGCGTCTTGCGGTCACGCAGCATTTTCATGGACTCCAGGGTCTGTTGCTCCAGACCGTGCATGATGTCGACAACCAGAATGGCAATGTTGCATAGCGAGGAACCACGCGATCTTAGGTTGGAGAAAGACTCGTGACCAGGGGTATCGATGATCAGCAGACCAGGCACCTTGAACTCGAAGGAGTTGTCTCTGTTAACCACCTGAGTCTTCTGCTTGATAGCCTCGACAGGGAAGTAGGTAGCACCGATCTGCTGAGTAATACCACCGGCTTCACCTTCCTGGACGTTGGTCTGGCGGACCTTGTCCAGCAGCTTGGTCTTTCCGGTATCGACGTGACCCAGAATACAGCAAATGGGCGAACGCAGGTTATCGGCAGAGCGAGCGTTGAGGGCATCCTGGTGGGCCTTCTCACGGCGTTCGGCCGCCTCCTTCTTACGCTGGGCCTCGAGGGCAACACGAGTCTTCTTGGCCTCTTCATCCTCGGAGGACTCACCATCATCTTCCTCCTCATCACTGGTGTTCTTCTTCTTGTCATCAACAGACGTCTTGGTTTCCTCAGTCTCCTCATCCGAAGAAGCATCCCAGCTGTCCTTGACATCATCTTCCTCGGCGGCCTTGATGGCAGCGGCTTCGGCAGCAGCCTTCTCGGCAGCAGCTTTCTCGGCGGCAGCCTTATCTGCAGCCATCTTAGCCAGGGCCTCGGCCTCCACACGAGCACGCTCAGCAGCCTCTTCGAGAGCCTTCTGTTCGTCGACCTTGCTGGGGCCACCACGGCCCTTCTTGCGCTGGTCGTCCTTCTTCTTCTTCTTATCGCTGTCGTCTTCCATGGCACCAACCTTGATACCGGCAGCCAGCATCTGCTGAAGCTTGCGTTCATTGCGGAGCTTTTCTTCCTTCTGAGCCTTGGACAAGAACTTGCCCTCACGCTTCAGCTGCTCGATTCTTTCCTTCTCACGCTGTTTCTTGGCAGCCTTGATCTCCTCACGGCGGATTGCCTCTTCGGCCTCCTTACGCTCGAGTTCTTCCAGGCGGAGCTTCTCGGCAGCAGCGGCAGCGGCAGCCTCCTCCTCACGTCTGCGGCGCTCCTCCTGTTGCTGCTGGATCAAACGCAGGTGGGCGGGGATCTTCTTCTTGGTGCCGGATGTGGCAGTGGGTTCGGGGGCAGCAGGGGCAGCATTGCCACCCTTTTTCTTCAGGGCAGCCTATTGTCAAGCCAGGTTAGAAGGGGATATTCCAGCAACGTACACGAGCACATAAACTTCCACGGGGATTTATAATAGGGGATACTTGCCTGTTCCTTCTTCCGCTGCTTCTCACGCTCCTTCTTGAGCTTTTCCTTCTCGGCCTTGGTCAACAAGCGGCCAGGCTCCTGTGCAGGAGGGGCCTCGGCCTCCTTCTTGGTCTGCTTCTGCTTGTTACGGCGCATGATGGCCATCAAACCACCACCGCCGCTGCTTTCCTGCTCTTCCTCGGCACCTTCGGCACCAGCCTCGGCACCATTGGCATCAGCGGTGGGCGTAGTAGCGTCGGGTGCGGCCACGGGGGCAGCCTCGCCGAGCTCAGCCTCCCAGTCCTCGGCCGCAGCAGCCTTCTTGGCGCCCTTCTTCTTCGGAGCCATGCTGGGTGGTACGTGTGGATTGGGTCGTGGGTTAGAGAAGCGGGATGCCTGATTGGTTGGGTGACGACAGAAAAAAAAACGACGTCAAGGTGGTTCAAGGCTTTCGCTTCGTTTTGGTGGTGCAGGAAGACAGATGCCTTTCGTCTCTGCAGGAATGGTCGAACTTGATCGCAAAGGCTGCAAATGTGGTTAGTGGCTAGTAACTAGGGTTGATAGGGTTTCCTCTTTTTTTTTTTTTCCCTTTACCTCGAGGGAGCCGCAGGACTTGCTCGTTTTTCCTGTTGATTTCGCGGGGTTTTGTCAGTTCCACCAAATGAGCCCAGTGACATGCAAACCCTAGTCACAGCCCCACAACGGCAACGCATGCATGCGGCTATTAATCCAATGAGAATGCATGCGGCTGCTGACCAATCACAACAGCCCGTTCATCTTGTACTACCTCGATCGTTTGAGTATCATGGCAAGTAAGTACAGGTATAACTGACAATAAATGTAATACAATAATTTTATATTTACCGAAGACTGAAGAAAGAAAATACTCCCATCCCAGTGTCCACCCTCAACTCATTTTTATCTGGCTTCAAAGTACTGGCCGCATGTAGTACTCAATAACCGTGTAGGTAAGCTCAAAGCACAGCTCCTCTCGTCTTTGCGGGTTCTCCTCGTTCTGGATATGAGACACCCAACGTCCTTCATCAAAGACTCCCAACAAAAACTGGAGTAGCTCGCGGCTGGCTCGGGTAAAGAAACACATTTCCAGTGCTTTCTTGTCCAAGCATCTTTGGATAATGTTTCCGTCGATATGCATCAGTGCTGGAGTAACTGCCAATGGCATCAGCTCAGAGGCTGTCAACCGCTGGAGATTCTCGCGATCCCTATAACTGAATGGGCATATTTCCCGGGTATGCTGCGCCATCTTCTGGACCAGACTCAAGAATTTCCATCCGTTCATATCCAGTAGGGTGAAATGTTCAACTGTCCCGTCAAGTGCCACGCCAAATACCTCTGCGTCATCTAACGTACAGGGAACACGGCCAAATCGCGGCCCCATCTGATTATACCACCAGCTTGGCTGAGACCGAGCGCGGAAGAACTTGCGTATGGAACCCTTCATCATACCCTCGAACACGGGCATGATGTCTACACCAGGAGATTTCGGAATCCAGCTTCCAACGACCGACTGTTCGCGATCACCAAGCAACATGATGGGAAAGCAGGAATTGGCGTGGTCATCTGGCCCAACTGCCATGATGGCGTTGCCCATCAAAGGTTTGGCATCGGTATTCATCACCTGAAACACATCCACGCCACCATCTGTCTGCTGTGGCGATAGTACAAGCATGGATTGCATCGCCGTCATGATGATGATGTTTTCGCCGTAGTCTTCGATGGATAAAACAGGAGAATTCAGCCTGAGACTGGCCTTTTTCTTAAACTTCTTGTCTTCGTTGTCAAGAAACGCCCAGTTGATGTTAGTGCCGCTGCTGTAGTACAAATTTTGTCCAGAAGCATGAGCACAGTACACTGAATCATTGTCGCCGTTGATTTTGTGTCTCGTCCAGTATTTGATAGCCCTATTGCCACGCTTGGTTGCGTCTTCGACAATAGACGTTGACACAATCAACAACTTGTTGCTCTTGAGACAAACCAAGAAGAAGAGAAACTGGCTGCCGTCTTTGGTGTAGAGCCATTCCTTGACACCTAGAATGCGGTCGCCCTCTTCACCTAGGCCTGAGATGTACGGCCAAACGATTCCTGTCCGCGACGTAGCCATGGACAGGTTTTCACCCGTATTTGCATCTATGAAAAGAAGATTTGGTCGACGATCGACCAGAGTCGAGACAACCAAGCAATCCAAAGTGTGCGAGAAAAGAACTCGCTTGGGCGCACCTGGTGTGGGAATAAGACGCGGCGTAGGTCGAGGCATTGCTTCCAGTTCGGCAAGATGGACTCCATTACTAGTAACCATGAGTATCGATGTTGACAAGGAATCCTTGATAGGAATACCCTTGCGCAGAGCCGAAATGTAATGCACTCCTGGTAAAGTTCTCATGGAGTCTTTGGAGTCTCCTGGTAGGATATAGGAGACTGTCTTGAACTCCCCCCTCCCACTATGATCTTCTTTATAATCGCCAAGGAAGATGATGGAAGTGTTGGATGATGCTATGATAGAATCGGGCCTGTGATCGCTGTTCGGTGCTAGAGAAAGACAGACAGGGAGAACGCCTAGACGCCTCACTGACAAAAAGCTACATTCCAGTGTTTCAAGAGAAAGCGATATGATGACAATGTATCCAGCTCGGGTTCCACCAACAACGACGACGGAGCTTCTTGTATCGCAAAGCTTTTTAATACTGAAGAAAGCCTCGATATGGTTTTGTGACGAGGTCACATCGTTGGTGGGAGTTGCTGGCATGATTGCAAATTCTGAAATGGCAGTGCTGCCAGGCCCAAATGAATCGGCGTTGTAAATGGCCAATGACGTAACCATGCCTTCTCTTTGAAGGCCAGCCAGGATGAACCGCGAGTCCTTGATTTTGCATACATGCAAGCAGGTAATCTCAGCTGGCACCGATGCCCAACCACGTGGCATAGCAGTTGTACCGTTGACTTCGAGAAGATGAAGCTTGAACACAAGATCAGACTGTGTAGCAATTGCAACGAGGCCAAAGCCAATCGACGCATGCTCAGCTTTGAGCTCTGGGGTTTCTAGGATTTCATCCAAGGACAGAATACAGCTGTACCAGTGTTAGCAAATTTATGGAATAGATGGAACATGGAAGTTGGATAAGAAAAGAAAAAAAATTTACTTGTCATCAGCGTTACAAAGAGCGATTGATCTCTCTGTTATTTGGCACATGTTGGCCTCGTCATCGTAGGAAGCGTCAAGCGTGCGGTATGCCATGTCAATAAAAGTGTCTTCAGGTTCCAATTGCTGTACTTCGATTTCGCCTTCGGGCCCAGGTGAGAATAAAAGAACATCCGAAGAGTCACGCTGAGACAGAAGCATAAGCAGCGGCGGACTGGTCTGGGATGCTGTTGCAGAAGCTTTGAACTGCTGTGGTAGAATCCAGGCTTCACGAACCGCAGTGTAGTCGAATTCAATGCCAATGTTTGCTGGAACTCCAATCCTGTGTTCAGTGATTCCACCGTTTATGCCACGGCCGGATGTTGCAAATAGGCGATCAGGCGTGTGGACTGTCGTTTGACTTGTTTCTAGGCCAAACCATGGCAGCATAGGGGACCCTTTAAAGCCCAACTTTTGGTTCCACGTCGTAAACTCGTCGTTTGAGGCCATGTCGAGGCATGGTGTCCAGTTTGGTAGATTCCCAATCCAGATCAAATCTTTCCGTGGGGGAGCCTTCTCGGGGGAGATAACTGGGGTTAGCAAAGTTGATGGTTGGTGATCTGGAAATATCATTTCGTTTCACTAACCTTCCATATCGAGCCATTGCCGCAATCTCCGCCGATTATCAGGACATCGTTGAAGTCGTTTGAAACAGTGGTAAAAGCGGTATCAATGCTGGTGCTGAGGTGAGTGTCTCCCATTTCCAAGCTGGTGGCCATTATCTCGCCAGGTCTGAACTCTAGCCAAACCACAATACCATCTTCTCGTGCGACATAGATGTTGTCTTGTCGGCTGTAGTAAGACTTTCTGCGATAGGGACGGGCCCATGATGTCCACAGCGGCTTGTCTGTTCCATGGTACCAGGGGGTGGGCTCTTTGTAGTCGTGTTCGATAACCTGAAAGGTCGGGTTTCCATGGAGGATGTCATCACATACTGTCAGAGCAGTCTCTGTGATGAGGCAAAAGGAAGACTTGACGGTGAGTGGAACAATGTGCATGGGCATCTCCTGGCCAGGAAGCAGATAGCCCTTTCTTCGGGACCGCAAAACATCATGCAGGTTTTCACCATTGCGCCATTCATAAATGGTGATCCTTGTACTACCGTCAACAAGAAGCACCAGGATAAGAATGACGCTCTCTGGATCTTCTCTGCGGGGGTATAGAAAGTCCATCTTTACGACATAGCCGTTGGTCATCTTTGACTTCCAAAAGCGCATGGGATTCAGAGGTTGCCCGTTCCGATATTGCTGGCGAAGGGTTTCAAAAGGCTCCAGTTCAGAGACGCAGAATCCAGATTTCGAAAAAGCGGTTGCCATGTAGCGGGACTCGGGATCGATTGCGAAGTGCAAGCCGGGATCTTGCATGATTTCATTGCGAGGGCCGGCAGAGCGCGAGCAGACAAATTCGGGTTTGCCATTTTTGGAACCAATAAAAAGGAAGACGTACTCATGCGACTCAAGAAACAGGACGAGTATTTGAAGCGGTAGATCGCCTCTATTGGGGGCGTTTTCATCGAGAATGGCGCTGATTGGAAGTTCGCTGCCCTCGATGCCATGATTCACCAACGTCTCTGGCTCATAGTTGTAGCCAATCACGCGGGCATGGAGAATCCTGGTATCAAAGTCTGTTTTCCGGGCAACTTCATAGAGCTGGTCGTCTTTTCGGAGTTCACAAACACGAATGGAGCGGTCCTGGGAAAAGGTTGATCAAGTTAGCAAAAGTGATAGATATAGCCTTGAGACGTGGGAGAGGAGCCATATTTGGCTTGCTTTGGAGTCCTTACGCCGATAAAGACGATGTCATTATGTGCGGGTGATCTAATTCTGGCAGGGACAATGCTTCGGATGACGGGGGTGTTGATCACGGTCCTGTTCAGCATGCCGAGCTCCGGCTGTCTTCCGGAGGCGGGGAATTGAGGCGGGGCAGACTTGTAGTTGGAAAACGGCTCTAGCTTGACATCCTGACGGACCCATTCGCCATTTTTCAAGGCGTTTATCTGAAAAAAAGACATGTCACATACAAGCCGGCTCCAGAGGCGATGCTGACGATAGCAGGTAAAGGGATGAGTGACGAAGGACAAAAGAAAACCAAAATCTAGCGGAGTAATTGGGGGAGCTGAGGATCCCTAGTGAGGCCAACGAGCCCCGGAACGGCAAACAGCAGGTGGATAGGATGCGTGGCGGTGAAAGCAAGCGAGAGCTGAAGGAGACAAGATATCGATAGACTTGGATTTGTTGTCACGAGAGAAGTTCCGCAGAGTCAGCAGCTTGGAGCCTGGTGGATACCGAAGTCTTGAGCTTGCTCCCCTAGACGCAGAAGAAGACTTTTGTTATATACTGTCAGACTGTGACTATAGTTAGTAAATGGGACCACAAAGGTGGAGGCAGGATAAGGGAGTTTCGACGGAGTCAAATAAAGCGGACTGGCAGAAGGGAGGAGAAAAAGACGATGGTGATGAATGGTAGTGGGAGCATGACATCCACGCTGGCTCGTCGTGAGCAAGTCAAATGATCAAGCCATGATTTCAGGCTGGGAGCAGTAGCAAGCGAGTGAAGAGTGAGATTAGGTAGCTAGGAAAGCACACAAATCATAGGGTTTTGGCCCAAGAAGCGTCTTGTATCCAGGAACATGATTCTTTGACATTGTGCACAGATGGGAAG
>JADILG010000348.1:0-22799 GCA_017591655.1 Thielaviopsis populi
CAAAAAAAAGATGGGTACACTGAGAACCTGTTCAAAACCCTCGTTATGCCGCCGCTTTTCTTCCATTTCCCCGCTCTCCTTCAGCCTCTTGGTCGCGCATCCCGCGGCGATTTTGGATTCACAACTCCAACGCGACTACGCTCAAAGTATGAGTTGGAGCCGGCGGCTGCAAAATTGTGGGCCTCGAGATCCATAGGCGTCACCGGTCCGGGGCTACCAAGAGGGTTTAGGCGCGGAGACTCGGGGCCCATGGAGCGCGAAGGCGTGTGGTAGCCGCGCCCCTGGTACGCCACTGACGAGCTGGCTCGGTGATGGCCTTTGGATGCGGTTCGATGGTGCTGGTGCTGGTGCTGGGGGGCGTACTGGCTGTCGTATGCGGGGTCGGCGGGATCACCGGTGGGCAGGGCTTGGCCCTCGGCATATTCGTCCGAGGAATAATATAGGGCTTCGTCGGGGTCCATGCCCATTCTTTGGGCAGCCTGTCTGCGGTTTTCTTGGCTCTTTTCGTAGATCGAGGGGTAGTATTTGCCCATGGGCACAGGATAGGGAGAGGCTGAGGAGGTGTCTGTATGGCCTTGCTCTGGCGCCTCTTGAGACGGGGACAGCGGTGGAGGAGGTCTGCGATTCAGCATGGGAGGCTGGGTGCGAGGCCGCGGCTCAGACATGTGATCGAGAGGATCAACATCTTCGTAATTGCGATGGCCAGACTGGGCATACTGGCCGGCAAGCTTGTCTAGGCCACTAACACTAGCCATACTGGATAATCCGGGCTCTCGAGCAGGCTTGGATGTATTGAAGCCGTGGATAGTTCTCCAGGCAATAGCTGCGTTGGGATTTGAGTGTCCGGGGACTGCGAAAGGATCGGGGTATCGTGCAGACGAAGAAGAATATTCGTGGCGCTGGCTGGGGGTGGAGGCGTAGGACTCGCCTCTTTTGTGTGAGACGGAGGCAGAAAGAGAGCCGCTGCGATCAAGGCGGGAAGAGATGGATGGGCGGTGGGATCGCGCGGCTGCTGAGTGCTGTGCTGCAGCCGACTGGGCAAGAGTAATGGACTGCTTACGAGCCTTGGCGCTAGCTGAATGGAAGGGATGGGAGCGTTGGATGCGGAGACTTGGGTCTTCGTGAAGGGGGAAATAACCACTGGAGAGGTGTTAGCGTGGAGTCCGTACAATGAATCGAGTATATATAGACAAGGAGACGGCGAGGTGTTGAGAGGGAAGTAGACTTGCCCGAGTCGGTCACCACGCGCAGAGAGAGCTTGCTCTTCCAGGTAGGATTCTCTGCGAGGAGGCGGCGCGATGGCGATTGGGTTTGAGCGGTGTGGATCGTACGTGGCGTTGAGGTCGTCTGGTGGGAAGGTGGTTGTGTTAGCAAGGTAGGACGGCGGTAGAAATGGAGGTGGTAGAGAAGAAGGTAGGGAGAGCGCAGCGGGACATGGCAAATCAAGGACGAGGTTACAATATGCAGACAATATAATTTGGAGATGAAGTGTGATGTGACAGTGACCGGGGGAAAGTTGGGGTCGGAGCAAGATACAGGGAGAGAGAGAGAGAGAGAGAGAGAGAGAGATAGGGCGAGAGAGAGAGATAGGGCGAGAGAGAGAGATAGAGAGAGAAGCAGATTGGAGACAGTCAGGGGAGAGGAAGATGGTGATTGACAGGTCAGGTGCTATGACGTATGCACGCAAAGCAGGGCATGATTTTCGTCTTCCTTTGTCCTTCGTTTCACTTGTTTCACTCGTCTCCTGTTTCTTCGGCGATCTGGCCGTCCGCCGGCCACTGTTGGTAGTTTCAGGATTTTGAGATGCTTTTCTTTTTTGTTGGAACAAGCTCGAGAATCACAGCCCCACTAAGTTTAGCACTTGGCGGCACTAAAGCGCGGGGTTTACAGCCATGGACCCTGTTTGAGGCGCCTCTCTCTTTCTCTCTGTCGAACTTGTTCTTAGTTCTGGTGAAGGAGGGGGTTGTAAGGAGAAAGGGTCTGTTCCTGGCGAATGAGGGGAAAACTATGACGACATGGGCGGTAGGGAGGAATTTGGAATTTCTTTTTTTTTTCTGTGGAGGGATGGAGGGGAAAGGTGTATGCAGGAGAAGGTGAAGAAAGAGAAGAAAGAGAAGAAAAAAAAAACAGAAAGCAAAAGAACTCCCAGAATTGATTCCATGTTCCAGTTCCAGCAACCTGGCCGCCCTCGCTTCTTTTGGCTTACCTTCAGTCAGCTCCTTGGATCGCGATGACCGGCCAGCTGTCGTGTGCCGTCGGCGACCATACACAGGCCCGGCGTCGCTGTCCGAGTCAAAATCACTGCCGCTGTTGTCGTGGGCGTCGGCCTCTTCCTCGGAATCTTCGGCGGAATGTGAATCGTTGGAGAAGTGGGCATCGTCATCGTATGCGGTCCGTCGGCGTCTGGCACGCCTCCGTGCTTTCGGCGGTTTCTGCATGGCTGTGGCATTCTCTCTGTCTGCGTCGTTGTAGTGGCCAAGGGTGCTGCCCTGGTAGGAGCCAATGGCGTGAGAGTGGCGACGGTCGATACGAGCAGCAGGCTGGCGGCCGGAGCCGGGACCATGCTGACGTAGATGTTGGTCCATGTACGACTGGGCAGCAAAGGACTGGCCAAAGGCTCCGCTGCTGGCCCCAGCACCCTCCGCACGGCTGTAGGCATGGCGAGAGTTGCTGGTTGGTGAGGGGGCATCTTCGGGGCCCAGTTCCTCCCAGTAGGCTGGGTCGTAGGACATGATGCTTCTGGAGAGAGGAGGTGGTGGGCGGAAGAAGTGGTATGGTGGTTGGTCTGTCGAGGCTACAACTGTTCTACACACAGCCTTACGCTGACACTATCGTCACAGAGACAGTACAAGGCGATGATACCATGCACTTGGTGTCAGAAATGAAACGAGAAAATAGATCATGTACCTGAGGAGGCGCGAGAAAGAGGAACGGGGATTGATGGTAGTTTTAAAGAGGAAGAGAAGAAAAAGATGAGGAAAAAAAAAAAGATCAATGACCCTCAAAATCAGATAAATTGCACGACGGAAAAAGAAATGTCTAGTTAGCAACAAAAAGAAAGAAAAAAAAAAGGAAAATTCAACCTCCACGAAAAAAAAAAGAAATCAACAACCGGCGACCGAAGAGACGAAAAAAATATATATCGTCAGATAAGAGCGAGAAGAAGAGGACAGGAAAACAAAAGGCAGAAGATTTTCTGTCAGGAAGAGGGGGCAGCAGCTTCTTATAGTCTGGGTTTTTGTGTGTGTGTGTGTGTGTGTGTGTGTGTGTGTGTGTTACGGGAAGGTGAAGTGCGTGAGGATTTTGTTGCAAGTTGCAATTGCCTGAACATACAAAGTACAAGAGGCAAACGGACCAATAGAATGACATGTACCGCGATACAAAGGACAGGAAACAGAAGGTCTAGCAGGAAAATGGCAGGCTGCAGAGCACAGAAGGGGCAGGAACCAACGCCCGAGACGACAGAACGGGCAGCAACCAGGGCCGCAGAGGACAGAAACGGCAGGTAGCAAGAGCAAAACACGAATCAGCCTGCCACAAAAGAGTAGCTGCCGAAAGTCAAGATGAAAAGAACCTACACACAGCAAGGCAACTGCCACCTTTTTTTTGTCCCCCCCCCCCCCCCCCCCCCCCCCCACACCCCCACCCCCCCCCCCCCCTTGCCCCCCCCCGGCCCCCCCCCCCCCCCCCCCCCCCCCGTCTCGCCTCCCGCTAACGCCGGCCGCGCTACAGAGACATTAAGCCCGACAATGTCCTCATCGATGCCGAGGGCCACATCAAGCTCACCGACTTTGGCCTATCCACCGGTTTCCACACTACGCACGACAAATCCTACTACGCCCACCTCATGGCTCAAGACCAGCACCTGCTGAAAAAGCGCGACCGCGACTCGGTCAACCTCGACACCATCAGCCTCACCACCTCCAACCGCGCGCAGATCAACGGCTGGCGCCGCTCCCGCCGCGCACTCGCCTACTCCGCCGTCGGCACACCGGACTACGTGGCCCCCGAACTGCTTGAGGGCCGCGGCTACAGTTTCGAGTGTGACTGGTGGTCAATGGGCGCCATTCTGTTCGAGTGCCTGGTTGGCTGGGCACCGTTCTGCTCCGAGAGTCAGATGGACACGTATCGCAAGGTGGTGAATTGGGAAAAGTACCTGTCGTTCCCGCGGGATCTAGAGTTGAGCCGCGCGGCCGAGGATTTGATAATACGGTAAGTGAGGTCGAGATGTCTATTTCTATGTCTCTCTCTCTCTCTCTCTCCCTCTCTCTGTACCCCCACAGCATAGCTAACCTAGCCACTCCTCTCTTCCAGCCTCATGTGTCGCGCCGAAGACCGGCTCGGCCACGGCGGCTCTGCCGAAGTCCAGAGCCACCCCTTCTTTGCCGGTGTCGCCTTCTCACAGCTGCGCCAATACCGCGCGCCCATGATCCCGACTCTCAAGTCAGCCTCGGACACTAGTTACTTCCCTGATGATATTGACCAAACTCAGCGCATGGTGCCAGGCTCCGAAGTCGGTGAGGAAATGCCGGATTTGAGTCTGCCGTTTATTGGGTACACCTTTAGGCGCTACGAGACGACGTGGGGTTGAGGCTCGAGGGTTGCTGGTGAAGATTTGGCGGCTTAATGTTGCATAGAAGCGTAGACGCAGCGATTTTGGGATAGAACATAATTTGGGCCAATATGCGTGATTGGTGTACTGTTTGAAATACCTTGAATGTACTTGACAGTTGCTTGTGACGGGTCTACTAACTCTTGGATCTGCTTTGAAGGCACTTGATACTGGCTGAAGGTAGAGTTCATAGGGCTGCGGCTCGTAGGGTTACGCTCCTGTCCCTGCCCCTAGGGTTAGGCGCAACCTCAGCCAATGTCAACGCGTCGGCCGCGCTGATTGGTGGCCTGGTGCTCAACCTGCAATACATCACGGCAACCAACCGATCTAGACCTCTTTGGGCATCTTAAGCCCGACGTGATTTTTGACCCATTTTGAATCGCTTCATCATCGCATGACGAGCCTGGATATAGCGCAGACCCTTAGAAGCCAATTCGCTATAAATCAGTGCCCTCTGCCCCAGCCTCTCTTCGCACCTCATCGCGCCTCTCTAGAGCGCCCGCCACCGCCCGCCATGGCCTACTCACAAAACGCCTCCGAACTCAAAGAATTTGACGTCATGCAAATCTTCCGCAGCGACGGCGTCGATTCGGGTCCGGGCTACTGGGTTGAGCCGCTCAAGAAAACAACAAAAACCAGCAGCGGCAAAGACGTTGTCTCGACGAGGAAGGCCGGCATGACAAGGCTGGACGATGCAGATCCGCGGTTCAACGAGTGGCGGCTGAAGCTGGGGCTTTTGCTCAAGCAGGAGCTGTCGCCAGCGCCACAAGAGGGTGAGTTTACGTTCTACGTGCATGTACGGCCATTTGGATGGGCTCTCGCTGACTCGGCCTCGGCCTCCTAGGACTGCCCTGGTTTGTGCCGTTCCCCAAGGGATACTGGCTCTATGAAAAGTCAAAACACTTTCTGGTGTCGGGGTACCCAGTCAAGGGTAAGCTATACAAGACCCCGCAGGAGTTCGGCGTCCATCTTCTCTGGCTGCTCTCCGGCTCAGATGACCGCCAGGACTGTTGCTGTATCTTCTGCAATGTGCCGAGCACCGAGACCACCAGCAACAGCAACACGGCGGCAAGAGCAACAGACTCTGCAAAGGCAACCGGGCTATCAACCGCTACGGCCACATCTACAACCAGCATATCACAGCCGCAAAACTCGGTGACATCATCAGCAGCAGCAGCAGCAACAGCAGGTCAAGAAACCTCCACCAAAATCTCAACGCTCAAAAACCGCAAATCCGCCCGGCAAACAACCGCCAACACCGCCTCGCCAGCCGTCTACCAACCAACCCTGGCACCCACAGTATCCGCACTCTTCCGCACTGGCGAGCTGGTCTGGTACAGCCACGAACAGTCCTGGCGCATTGGCCTCATCACCATTTCAGAGTCTACATGGCACCAAATCACACCCATTGGCCACTCCAGCGTTCCCATGCCCAAGGTCAACAAGGCGCTGGCCGACATCCGGCCGTTCCTCGCCTTCTCTGTGCCGCAGGTATCGCAGGAGGCACTCAAAGGTTTGTCGTTTGACGACGTGCCGTGGGGCGACCGCGTGCGGCCGCTGCAGGCCGCCGGCAATCACAACGCCGTGGAGAGCCTGATGCTGGACGCCTCGAAGCTCGGCGCGCTGAAGATTAACAAGAGCTATTCGTTCTTCAACCGCTTTGCCGCCGACAAGGGCACCACGTCGTACAAGGGCATTTTCCTGGGCGCCGAGCGCATTCACGTCAATGATGTCCTGCGCATTTCCCAGGCGCCGCCGGGCCAGCCGCAGCCAGAAGCCCTGGACATGGTGCACTTCCTGCTCAGGGGCATCTACACGATGGAGGCATCGGCTGGCACACTCTTCTTCCATGGCGACGTGGTGCGGCTCGTGCAGTCGCCGCCGCCAGGCAGCAGCATCATTACGCCCGAGGACCTCCCGGCCGTGCTTTTCGAGGAGGCCACATACCGCAACAACAGCAGCACAGCGGCGGCGTGGAAGTGGCACTGGGTGGTGATAGATAAGGAGACGTGGCGCAAGGAGCCGGACATCAAGGGCCGCTTCTACTCGATGCCACGCCTGGGGCCCATCTTGCTGGCGGCGCAGATGAAGGCTGGGCCGCGCGACAAGGTGGCGCCGGCGCTGAATGGGCGGCTAGACGCGGTTCTGTACGGGCCGAATGTGGGTGAGTCCAAGACGAGGGCGGAGACGGTGCGGGACATTGTACCAGAGCACACAGTGTTCAAGTTTAACGAGCAGGAGGTGCAGTTTGAAAACGATGTCTAGAGGGAAGGCTTCATAGTGGGATGATGGCAGATATTTAGAGAGTGGTATATACCCTGATGCAGCGCTCCTTATTTTGTTTCTTCAGCATCCAATACTGGCCACTGTTGTCTGTTATTCACCGCTGCAATTCTACAATTCAAAACCAGTGTAGGTACGTGATATGATGCTATGTATGTGTATAAAATGTGTGTGAACTGGGGACAAAGCAGGCGAAGTGTATGGCAGGAACTCGACGAAAAGAAAAAAAAAACAGACTGAAGCCAACCTAAACATGAGAAAACAAAACGCTTGTAAAAGGCTGCCAGGATCGCCAAATATAAAGGGAATAGAAAAACAGAGGAAAGCAGAGGGTCATGAAAAGCGAGACAGTCACGAGGGAGAAGGGGCTGGACTAAGAGTGGATAGAGGCAGAGGACAAAGAAAAGAGGTCAAGGAACAAAAATGGAAACAGGAACACAAAGAGATGGAGACTTTTGGTTGCGGCACAGACGGAGAAAGGCAAGTAGGTGTCGTGAGACGCGGGAGGGCGAGAAGAGGAAGCCGAGGGCAGACACGGCACTTGAAATAGCTACGCGCCCCGTTACTCGTAGCGCTCCCGCTCGCTTCCACTCGCACTCGCGCGTCTCTTGGCACTCGGGCCGCGGACAGTCTTGGCAGGATTTTGGTCGTCCACCACCTTGAGCGCCTTGAGCTTCTCCTCAACAACGCGCACCAGCGCGGCGTCCAGCTCGGGCTCGACCTTGCGCGGCCGCAGGCGCAGACACTCGGGGCACTTGGCGTGCTGGCACTTGGCACACGTGGTGCCGTCGTCGGCGCCGGCGGGGAACATGGCTTTGCACATATGGCAGCCGTGAACGGGGATGGCCGAGGGCCCGAAGGCGTCGCCGGGGTAGCCAAAGGGGTATTTGTCTTTCTTGGCACTGTAGAAGGCAGCAGAAGTGGTTAGTGAGAGCAGGAGAGAATGGAAGACAGGAAGGAAAGAAGAAAAAGGAAAAGAAGAAGAGACAAAAAAACTTACGGGTCTCGTGGGCAATCGGTACACCGCACATGCTCGCACTTGGAGCACACCTTGTTGCCCGGGCGGAACAGGGTCTGGCACTCGTGGCACGTCCGACGCACGCGCTGACGAGTCTTTTTGTAAACCAGGTCAGGGGCGCCGGGGACCTTGCTGGGCATGTTGAGCAGCATGTTCTTGTAGCTGGTGATGCCGGCCTCGTTCTCGGCAGCGGCGTTCCAGTCGACGGCAATGACGCCACCATTGCGGCCGGTGCCATCGCGCTCAGCCAGCAGGGCCTTGACGCGCTCGCGGTTAGCCTCGCGCTCGGCGTCGGTCTGCTTGGGCGGATGGCGGACGCAGGCGCTGCAGCGGAGGTGGTGGCACTGCAGACACTCCTTGGAGGCGCCGAAGGTGGCGGAGCACAGGTGGCAGGTGTGGTACACGCGCATGCGGATGGGCTTCTCAACGCGCAGGGCTTCGCCGGCGACGAGGAAGCGGCTGTCGATCAGCGGCTTGATGGTCAGGCCAAACTTGTCGGCGAGGTTCTTGGCGCGCTCCTCGTAGAGCTGACTGCGATTGATGCGGTTGATGGGGCTGACGGTGGCAGCGGCGGCGGCGTTGGCGGCAGGCGGCACGGAAGTTGATTTTCTGGCGGGAGCGGGTGGGTTAGCAGGAGAGGACGGTGCGGGACAGGATGGCACAGGGTGGGCGTACAGGGTGGCAGCGGCGGAGGTAGCATCATGGCGGTCGCTGTTGTCGTGGTCGCCGGTGATGGCGATGGCGGATTCGGGGGTTTTGGTGTTGAGCTGCGGCTGTGGCTGCGGCTGCGGCTGTGACAGAGGCTGCGATTGCGATTGCGACTGGGATCCGGGCACATTGACTACGGATTTTCGCTTGTCGCCGTTGCTGCGCTTAAGAACGGTCTTGAGACGGGCGAGGGCCCTACCGAGGCCCTTTTTGGGTTTGGCGGCATCGTCTGGCGGCGATACGGAGGCGGGGGCGGAGAAGGAGTTCATGGCGATGGAGAGATGACGGAGAGATGACGGAGAGACAATAGACAGTCGGTGATTGGCGGTCGCTATTAATAAAATAAATGTTGACGACGATTTCAATTAAAGTCTCGATCCACAATTTGTCGTGATAATTGTGCTCAGGCGGCAGGGCAACAAACGGACAAGAAATAAACCAAAGAAAAAGAAAACCAATTAGACATATGAGTTTCGCTCCTTGTTTTTTTCTACTGAGACTGTGCAAATAAAATTTAAATTGTTTGTCTGCAAAATGTGGCGACGATAATTGCTCAAGTCGAACACCAGCAAAAGCAGAAGCAGAAATAAAAGCAAAAATAAAGACAGGAAAAATAGGAAGAACAAGCAAAAATTCAGGAAAATTCCTCCAGTCTAAGATATTTGAAGAAAAAAAATATATATGTATAATAATAATAAAAACTGCAGATTCTCGGTCTTATTATAAACGAAGCCCTCCAACCAGCGAGAGAGCACAACAAATCCAGGTCCAAAATCCCAAATAGAACAAAGGCCTGGGGCGTGTGCGTGTGCGTGGGCGTGGGTGTGAGCTTGGACTTGGACTTGGGCTTCAAGCTCGGGCTGAGAAGAGGAACACACACTTTGTTGGGATGGGGCTGTCCATAAAACACGGGTTGTTGTCCCGACTGAGAGAGAGAAAAGAAACCGGTGTGTGTGTGTGTGTGTGTATGTATGTGTCTATGTCTGTGTCCATGTGAGGCGAGGGGGGAAGGGGGAAGGGTGTCATGTTCTCCCTATGAACCTGGCTTGTTCATGCAAGACGGCAGGACAGCAGGACAGAAGGACATGACATGATAGATGATAGGTTGTTCTAGAGCATGTGTAGACGAGCTTGGTCGACAATAGGTCTATAGGCGAAGCAGGGCATCGAGGTTTATTGCCTGCTTTCCCTCTTGAGCCCATCCACTGTATTGATACCTGTCCCAGCACTAACACCAGCAACAGTAGCCTGTCCTTTAGGGCTTTCTTTAAGGCTTTCTTCAGGGCCTCTTTCAGGGCCTCTTTCAGGGCCTCTTTCAGGGCCTCCCTCTCGTATTCTGCTCTCCCCTTCTTCTGCTATTCCGCCCGCACAACCAGTCCTCTTCCCTTTCTCTATTGTCTTCTCCCCCCCCCCCCCCTCATCCTCTTGGACCGAGGCCGAGGCCTTGGGATCAGGCAGTAGTGAGTGTCAAAGCCATCCCTATCATTTCAGCGGATAGCATGCATGCATGCATGTATGTATGTATGTATGCATGGGCTGAGGCGGCCTACATGTGTACAGACAGTCGAGTCGGTCCAAGTCTGCATTGCATGTCGCTAACTAGCAACACTTGCTGCATTGCATATTGAGTACAAGTGTCTTTCAGGCTTACCTTTGCATGTGTACTGACATGTGTGTCTATGTGTCCATGTGTCTCCATGTCTCTCTGTTTGTCTGTCTCTCTGTCTCTTCCCTTAAAACTGAGCTTTACAACTACAGCCAAGCCTAATCCAGCGAGAAACACGGCGAGACACAGAGACAAAGACAGAAATACAGAGACATGACTACAGATAGTGTGTCTTCTTCTACTTCCATGCCAAAGCCAAGCTCTAACTTGGCTCAACTACTGTCTCTACCTGCCTCTGCCTCTGCTTATTACAAACCCGAATATAGGGCTCACCTTTCATCTGGGTTTCCAGCTAAGAAGAAAAAAGAAGAAACAAATAAATAAAAAGGATGAGGAAAAACAAAAAAAAAAAACAAAAAAAAAAGTAAGCACATAAATTCACATGGTAAAAAAGAAAAAGAAAAGAAAAGACTAAAATTACCCGCCCGCAACTCTGGTTGCAGACTCCCACACAAGTCACACACAAACACGCCCAGCCCACGCACGCACGCTCACATCCTCCTCTTGCCCTCATAAAAATCTTCATCCCGTCTCGCTTCTCCTGTCCTGCAAATATCTCAGCCTGCAAGGCCCAACTGTCTGGTCCGGGTCTGCTAAACTGAGTTGTAAACTGGGTTGTACGGGATATTAACCCTATGGCTTATACGCTCATACACACATATCCCCAATACACAACACAATCCTCAAAGACATACTCCTCACTAGACACACACACACACACACACACACACACACACCTAATAGCATTTAGCCGCTGAGAACTGAAAAGTACATTCAAGACAGTGCTAGTACTAGTACAATGGGCTCTTCATCTTCTTCTCCATTTGTCAACTTTCTCTACTATCTACTATGTTGCCCCCCCTCTACCCTCCACCCCCTTGCCTTTGCTTTCCTCTATATGCGGGTCCTCTCTACCATTCTCGGTAGCCGATTGCAACTCTAGCTAAATAGACGCATCATAGTGGAGATAATACCCTCATCTCTTCACCTATCTTCAACTTCTTGGCGCTGTGCCAGGCGTAGTCCCAGACGCAGTCGTCCTAGACGCAGTCCTCCCAAGCTCAGTTCCCAGCCCCAAGGCTCCAACTTCCTGCTCGCTTTTGATGACCCCGTCTATTCCCTGGTCCCGGGAAATTCCACTTACCCCCGGCCATCAAGAAGAACTTTGCACACACCACACCGAGCCCCCAAACGGACGCACGGGGTACGCACCCTAGTACCATGGTATCATGGTACCCTGACCGCCGCCCCCGTCCCATCCAATCCAACCCTTAGCCACCCAATGCCGTTCCAAACCCTCCATAATAGCTCTGCTTTCGTCTTTCGTACGAGAGGCGTCTCCGGCGTCGTACTTTGTAGATATTAATAATTCCATTTCTCCCTGGCTAAACGCGATCAAGTCCCTTACAAATATCAGACACTATCATATAGCCCTTGACATCTGCCCATCACGACACATACGGCCATAGCTTGTAGAAACCACGGGATCCCGTCCGCTCTCCCTTAGTTAAGCTACAAAGCGCCGGACCAGTAGTACGGTGGGTGACCACGTGCGAATCCCCGGTGCTGTATGTTGTTTTTTTTGCTCTGTGATACACTTTTATTTGATTTGATATATTTTAAACTCTGTGACACACCTTTGTAGCTACTTGATATAGACATTAATATCTCTTAAATCTTCCACATACGACCATAGCCTGTGGAAAATACGGGATCCCGTCCGCTCTCCCTTAGTCAAGCCACAGAGCGCTGGACCAGTAGTACGGTGGGTGACCACGTGCGAATCCCCAGTGTTGTATGTATTATTTTTGTAACTGCTCTTTTTTTTTCTCGCTGCGGGATTGTCCAATGCCACAGTTACCATCCGTTTGGCTAACCCTTAGTCGATTACACCCTTTGCTTTTGGCTGCTGCGCCTGGGTTTAAAAGGGCTACCCTAGTCACGGGCTGATAACACCCCACTATCGCTCCGGCTCATAGTCGGCTAATCAAAAATCCCACCTTGAAATCTTATCAATCATCAAAATCACCACTCATCGACCGTCATCATTGCCGCCATCATCGTGAACACCCGTCTTCAGCTTTGCCTATCGACAGCTCCCATAAACTGCTACATAAACTTGCAGCCTAGCCTTGCAAACTACCAATTGCAATCTCCACCTTTCAACCTCAGCATATATTAACATTGCCCACTTCTATTTGTGTGCGTGTGCCGTCCAGTGTCTTGTCTAATTAGCCTACACCCTTCAAATCTGTTTCTTGACTTTGACTGTGCAATCTTTCTATCGCACAGGCCTAGTCCACACCCACCTTCTATTCTCACGACCAGCCCTTCCTGCGCCTTTATGCAATCTGAGTCTCTAAAAGATATCCAATACCCATCTCGAATCACCACCTCACCACGTCAACACCCCCCACATCAAGATGGCCACCGCCACCCTCTTCCCGGTCCGCCCTCTCTTGACTCCGACTACGGCTCTGGCTCTGGCCTCATCTCCGGCCTTGCATCTGGCTCTCCGTTTCAACAAGATGACGGAGAAGACGACTACGACGAGCTGGAGGCTGCTTTCCAGAACTACCTCTGTGGCATAAGCACTCACCACTCCCATAAACCTGCCAATGGAATCAGTCACACCACTGCCAGTGACCAGACTCCCGGAGCTCGCATCGCCGAATATGAGCGTCTTGCAGCTGTCCAGCCTGTAAAGGATGCAAAAAGCTCAAAAGCCCGAGGAAAAGAGCCCGAAGCTCCCTTTAATGCACATGCTGTCAAGCTGGAAGCGCTTCCCAACGGTACGTGCTACATAATATCACTGTTTCTCATATGACTATGCCTGCGTGTCTGCCAATGCTGACGTATGCATCGCGTCACTATAGAAATCTTGACTCTTGTCGTCTCCCATCTTGATGCGGAATCGCAGGCTGCTATTGTCCTAGTCTCGCACCGCTTCAACGATCTCATGTCGGCCCATCACGCATGGCGTCTCAGCTTCTCGCGGTTCTTCCCCGCCCATAATTCTCTTGTTCGCTCCTCCCGGGCTTGGGCTCGCGATGCCGAAAAATCCCGTTCCGCTATTCCACACTTTTCGCGAATCACGGCTCTGGCTACGTGGCGCACCGAATACATGCTACGCACGCGACTTCTCCGGAACCTGCTTCGTGGCCGCCCTGGCGGAGGCGCACACTCGATAGGGTCATCGTCTCGGAGCAAGGGCTCAAACAAAAGGAGCAACGCGGTGTTGACGTTCAATACCAAACTTCCGTGGCTGGTCACCCACTTGCATGCCGTTTTTGAAAACGGAAACAAAGCCCCACGGTCTATCCATGGTGCCAGTCATATTGGAGTGTCGTCCATGGGAGACCCGGATACTGGTAAGATCGATAAATGGGGCGTCGACGATCATTTCATGTTTGCCCAGATCGAGGAAGTGTTTCCCATGATGATTCCTTACGGACTGGGAGAAGATCATGCTGCAGTCCAGAATGTCATGGACGTCAGTGAGCCGTTTGGATTCTTGGCCGGCGAGGGTTACCCAGGAGGACGCCCGTTTTACCGATCACGGATAGAGTATCGCGCTCGCTATCTTGTGACTGGCGTCGATGATGCACAAGAGTTCCCTCCTGAACTCCCTCGCATTCCCCATACAACTGAGGGTATCAGTGCTGTATGGATGGCCAAAAACACAGATATACTGTCCAGCACTGAGTCTATGATTGGTATGATGACGGGCTCCACGCTGGGAATCGTCACAGCATATTCCGTCGGTGGCAGCTCTGCCGCAACCGGCATCCATTTTTCACGGGGCGATATGACAGCTCGGTGGGCTGTGTGTCCTGGCGTTCCTATTATCGCGCTAAAGATCGATAACAACTACAATTTGCAGCGCAAGTCTGCCGGTCGAGTCTGGGCTGTGGTTCTCAATGCACTTGGAGAGATTTACTACCTCAAACACGCGCCTACCCCCAAAGTGGGCCGCGTCAAACACCGGGACGTGGCAAATGCGTGGTACTCGGGGTTGTCGGTGAAGTGGCATCTCATCGAGGCAAGCCGGCGTGCGGCACGGCCCTCACCTCTCGGTGTCCAGCTTGAGAAACCTGAGGAGACACCGCCCCCCAACCTTGACATGTCTGTCACCGAAACAAAATGCATTTTGGCTGCGCGTAAAATCGAGTCTTTCTTGAACCGCCGGCCTTCATTCTTTCGGCATGCCTTTTTGGGCTGGGATATGCAGCGGCGGCTGGAAGTGGACTTTGCAAATGAGGATGGAATCAGGCGCGGGGAGGCTATTTTGGTTATCGACTGCGGCCATAGTTTGGACAAACAGGCCCCAGCTGTAACCCGATACATTCGGAGTTCTGCGGCTGTTTCTGGGCTGATGGCCCCAATCACTGCTAAAACGTCGCAAGCCGCAGGTGCCTCAGATGCTGATCACTGGAAAAAGACCAAGTTTGTTGTCAAGGACTTCTGCCAGACCAAGATCACCGCTTCCGCTATTGATGTTTCCAAGTACGCCACCACGACCTTTGTTGAAGATGTCAACACTGCCGTCAATTCGGTTGCTCCTGGGTACCCAGACGGGTTCACGCCTGAGTCGTTGAACGATATTCCTGGCTACAGAGGCCGCTATGTAGCAGTTGGAACTGATGAAGGCAAGGTTATTGTGTGGGATATACGGGACAGTCAGGCGGACCATGTTTCTCCCGTGCGCATTATCCAAACTCACTCGCCTGAAATCACCTGCGTCGCTCTTAACGCATTATATCTTGTTCACGGTGGGAGCGATGGACTGGTTCAGGCATGGGATCCTCTGGCGTCAAGTTTGGAGCCTCTACGAACCATCAACTCCAAAACGAACGGCCGGGTCCCTCGAAACATGGCGGCAATAAACCCAACACGGCCATTTGAGGAATACTCGCATGTCGGCGCCATATATCTTGACCCCGACTCGTCCGTGCTTAGGGGCCTTGTGTCATTTGGTGCCATGGTTCGCTTTTGGACATACTCATCGCCCAAGAAGCTCTCCAAACACCGACGCCACCGCATCGGTGGAGACCTCCACGGGCGTCCGTTAACTCGCCGCGGCCACAGCATCATCAAGTACATCGCCGCCGAAACAGCCGAGATCCACCACGAAGAGCAGCGATGCATGCGCGAAGAGGAGTATCTGCGCAAGCGGTTTGGCGTGGGCGCCTTTGGCGATCTCAGCGAGGAAGAGGCGCTGGAGTATGCGCAGATGATTTCGCAGGATTCCTTTGCCGACGAAGAGCAGCGTCGTACTATCAGTGCCAGCCTGACGGAAAGCCAAAGCCCTACGGCAAACAGCCCCAGCGACATAGTCTCATCTGTTGACCACACGTATATCACAGAAGGTGTAGCGGGCGCCAGCAGTCAGAGCCACCAGCAGAGCGAGAGCGGAACAGAACCAACATCAAACGAACGCGGCAACAGCGTAGATGCAGATGCAGATGCAGATGCAGACACAGAGTTTGAGCTTCAGATCGAGCGTGCACTACGCCTATCTCTGCTTGAAACATCGACTGGATACTCTCCAAACATGCCGTCTAGTGTAGACCCGACCTCGCCTTCTGCACCGCCACCCACCGACACCAAGTCTCTTGCCAACGGGATCCCCAGCTGCAGCTTCGACTACCACTCGCCGCTCAATCCGCCACCGAAAAACTCGTACACAGCGCCAATCACATACAAAATCAAGACGCCGCACAAAAAGGGCCGCGGAAAAGACCCCCACCACTACGTCCTCCGCACACCGCCGCATGACTTGGACCTCGACCACGTCGACCGCGAATTGAATCTCTCGCTGGCAGACGGCGGCAGTGGAGGCACGCCCATGAGCCAGGAGGATGCAGACCTAGAGCTGGCTTTGCGTCTGAGCATGCAGGCCGAGTCAGCCTATAGGAACGGCGTTGGTGGTACCCAGAGTCCGAGTCTGGGCCAGAGCCATGGCACCGAAGACTGGCCGGATCTCAAGGGCGTGAGCAAGGGGAAGAAGCGCATCTGAGCAGCAGTTTCAGGCCAGGCAATAGGCGAGTTTCTTTTTTTTAATTATATAATCCTTTTTGTTTAAAATCTTTGCTGTTTGTTAGGGTTACGCTGCCTTTTGCCGGCTGTAGACTTTAAAACATGATTATTTATTTGCTTGTCCGTTGACGTTGTTCCGATACCAGTTAGACTGCTTGACGAAAAAAAGAAAAAAAAAACAAAAGACCAAGCCATGCTATGTTAATACAACACGCAATCTATTCATTTCCTGGCTCACTATCTTCAATCTTTGGATTCCGTGCCGAGAGAAAAGAACAGACGAAGGCTTAGTCAAACTGTGCCGAAATGTTGCAGTAACAGGGGGCGAGGGGAATGTCATGGCGTCCACTAGTGTGAGCACGCACTTTGGCTGTGATGACGACGCTCCTGTATGGTTCGTTGTCGTTGGTGATGCAAAATGTTTGACATTACACGAAAGGAACGTAGCAAGTATATTATATATTGTAGTGGTAGTATGTGCAGCTAGAAGAGAAGGCCCAGCTAAGAAAACCCGTCCCAGCTTTCTCTTCATACGACAAATGAAACCCCACCATGTAAGAAACAAGGCCAGGCAGAGGGTAGCGAGAGAAGGGATGGGAGAGATGGGAGTGTTGGTGTTGGTTGAGTATAAAGAAAGGCCTAGCTTGGTTGAGCTGCGAGCCAGGCGAACAAGAAAAAGAAAAAAGTGGAGGAAAAGAGAAGAATAAAAAGAACACAGGAAATAAAATAAGAAAACTGTCCCCAAATCAAACAACAGTGTTATGGTGGTGGCCATGTGGTAATAGTAGTGGTGGTGGTAGTGCTCTCAGTCCAGAACCCTCTAGTGGCCCGACTAAGAAAAGAATCCGAAATTCCAGGACCCTCGAAGAAGAAAAAAAAAAGGAAACGAAAACAAAATCCTGATGACAACATAAAACAACGCTTCTCATGGCTCACCTTCCAAAAAAGCAACAGAGAAAATAAAAATCTTAAAATAGAACAAACACAGCCATCAACACCGCCCCAGCCAACGCCTTCGCAAAAGCGGAAGCCTGCAAAACAGAGCCTGCACTGCTGTTGCTGTCATCGTTTTGCGTGCCGCTGGTCTCAGCGCTGTTGTTGGCGTCATCTACCCGCGTTCTCGTGGCAATGGCAGATGTGGTTGCGCCCGGCACTGGTAGGGTCTTGACAATCGTCGTAGTCATGGATGGGCCAAAGGGATACTCCAGTGTCACACTGTTTGCTGTAGCGCCGTTGGCGTCAATGGTAATCGTCTGGCTACCTGCCGTAATCGTGGTGTTGGAAGCAGCACTGGGGCCAACTGTGTAGGTTGTGTTAAGTAAAACCAGCTGCGATGAGCCAACTTGCGTCAACGTAACTCCGCCCACAATCGCGTACTCGACAATATCCCTCTTTGCCTTAGGACCACCCAGAGTTGTCGTGCCATCAATAACGATGCCATCTTTGCCAACGCAAACGGTGTTGTCGTCAAGAGTCATGGTTTTCGTTATGGCCAAGTTTGCGTACGTAATGGTGGTTTGGTGAATAACCATCACCGAATTACCATAGGCTGTGATGACCTGGCCACCAGCAACAACAACTTCAGTCTGTTTCGGAACAGATGCACTGTAGGGAAGCGTTTCCGAGCCTTTCTCTAACTCGATACCAGTGGGCCCAATAATGACTCCTTGGCCCATGATGGTCTCCGTAGAGGCGGTAGGACCAATGGTGTAAATGTAATCTTCAACACGCACAGTTCCTTTGTCTACTGTCACGGTGAGACCATTCATAACAGTCGAAGTACTGACATTGGCCACCAGACCAGTAACTCCAGGAAGAATTCGAGCCATGGTATCGCCGCCCTCATTAACAATGCGATCGGGCTCAACCACGAAGACCTCATTGTCATATGTGATGGTGGATGTCTTTTCAGTGCCGAGGTCTTTGTAGGTCTTGTCGTTGATGATGACTCGGTTAGGGCCAGCTGTGATGGCGAAACTGGCAGTTGAAGCAGTTTTGGTGGGATTCTGGAAAGCGGTCCTGCTTGAATCTTGGTACTCGTTTTGCAGGCCAGTATAAAGAGAAAGATGCCATGCGTTACTGGTTGATGTTGCCTTGGGCTTTTCTTCAATCAGGTGCTGGGAAGGCATTATGGTCGTCGTAGGGTTAAACTCGCTATCCAATTGCTCACTATCTCCAGCAATGGTCATGGCATTTGCTTCCTCGGGGCCAGCAGCCGCGGCGCCCATGACAACCTTGGGAAATGGATTGTCGGTCTCAACTGCAGCCGGGAGGTGATTGTTCTCTGTTGAGGTTTTTTTGAGTCCGTAGTTGGGTGCTGTTGCAGATCTGGCGAAGATAACAGATGGGTTGTGGTCTACCGCATAAATAGTTGAAGTGGTTTCGCTGCCCATGACATCAAAGTTGGCCATGGCAGTATCAATGCTGAAAATGAATCCACCAGTCTTAAACGGAATTGGCGTTGGAGTGAGCAGAAAGTTGCACCAGGTAGGTTGTTGTACGACCTTGTAGGGAGCCGTGTATTGCTCAGGGCTTCCGGTAAAAGTAATGGTGTTGTTGGGCTCTTTGTAGTAGGAGACTACCACGGCAGCCTCACCAACGGGAAGCAGTGTACAGGTGTCGCCATTGGGATACGTGTAAATCGACGTGGCCTTGCCGTTAAACATATTATACTGAGTCGTTGTGACGCCATTGTTCACAGTGTTCCCATATTCGTCTTTGCAAATAACAGTAGATTCGGGTGCGGCCGTGATGAGGGCGTGTGAGGCTGAGGCTGTCAAGTGAGTGTCGTGGTGGACTCCTGTCCCTGGTGGTTGTGTTCTAGTGGCGTTGGCATAGGGTGCATAGACCGTGTAACAATCGGGAGCGAATGTTGATGCCAAGCCGGTAGGTTTAGAATTAGAGGGTAGCCCTACCGCTTGGGCAGAGCTGTAGTCATTGATGTTGGTCCAGATAGGAGCATCGGGAGTGATGGTTTTGGGTGGTTCCTGTATCCCCAAGGGATTTCCTAGCAATGGAAAGGCGGGACGATTAAGAACATTAGGAGCGCGGGTTTGTTCTGGTGCTAATATTTGTGTTGATTCGGAATGACTAGAAGCATCAAGAGGGGGAGATGATGATGAGGCGTTTGGTTGTTGAAGCGGGCCTTGGGTAGGAGAAGATGATGTGTTAGTTTGAACCAAAGCCACTTAGGTTGGGCCATCTTTGTGTGGCCGGATTGACTCACTAGCTGTAGAGATCTCGGCGAGGATTAGAAAAGCTATGGGGCTGAAGGACCTCATGATGATCTAGCTGTGTGTATGTGTGTGTATGCAAGCCGGAAGGCCATGCGCTCCCTTAGAAAATGCCGTCCAAGTTTGCAGTCGAGGACAACAGTGCTCATGAACAAGGTGAATAGATTGAAGGGGATAAAACGAAGGACTGGGTTGTTGCTGACCCTTGATAGACAGAAGAGTTTTATAAACAAGAAAAAGAAAGACAGGAAAAGAAAAATAAAGAACGTAAAGAAATCTGGATGACGAAGGCAAAAGGTGTAGAAAGACAGAAAGAAAAGTGTCGAAGAAGGAAAAAAAAAAAGCGACGAGACACAAGGTACATACTTACTTGGAAGAGCCAGGCAACCGTAAGAGCAAAGCAAAGAAAGAAGAACCGCCCGGGATATTTCCACTAGAAACAGGGCTCTCAGTGTGCTATGACATTAAAATGAATGGACTCCTCGCCAGGAAAACAAGAAAGCGCCCCCTGCTCACAGACAAGTCAGGCCTCTCGATCTAGATCCTGTTCCCTGTTTCTTGTCTTGTGTATGTGTGGGAAAACAGCTAGGATCAGATTCTAGTGCGCAGGAGCCTTCGAGAACAAGATACGACGAAAAGGCAGTCATGGACTGAGCCCTCTCTATCTTGGGAATCAAGGGCAGGGGCTCCGTGACAGGAGTTGTTGTTGTTCTTGATGTTGGGGTGGTAGTATTGAGACTACAGGTGAGCCCGTCCAAGTTGTTGTGTGGAAGGAAGAACAATGACAACTAGATGAGACTGAAGGCGCTTACGTCTGTGAGTGATGGTGTGTAGCAGTCGGGTGGGTAGCTTTTGTGCTTTCGTCCGTTCAAACTTACTAACGGTCTCAGGTGTGGGATAGAGAGAGAAGGAGAGAGGTAAGAAACCATGGCTACAAAGCGGTGGCAGCGCAAAGTCGTCTCATGATACCCTGTTACAGGTTCTCCAGGTTTCGTGTGTCCCACATGAAGAAAGCTTTATGGTTAGCACAGTATATATCAGTTATCTCCTGGTACGGGCTTGAAGATAATGTATGCTATTCGCGTAAAGGCCGTCTAGGAATGAAGAAACAATAATTGGAGCCAGTGGGCACAGCACATTAAAGCGCCATGCACATCATCGCCCACCATATTACTCAGCTTATGCCTCATAACAAGGTATGCGAGGCTCACTTGCACATGCACAAACAAGAACAAGGTGCGAAGCAATGTGTTTCCCAGATTGTTCTACAGACGCTTGCTTTTTTCGACCCCTAAGAGAAAGGAAACGTTATCCTCACAGTGATCCTGAGTGAGTCTCGAGTCGGAACTTGATCCGATCGAGATTTCACTAAACAACAGGGCACATGACGGGGTAGGTGAATAGTCCTGATAAACAGGAAGTCCGTCGATTGGTATAGTACTATAGCGTGCAGGCGTATTTGTCGTTGGTGTAATTATCCATAATACAGTGGCCATGTCGGCCAAGAACACTACGTAAAATTGCCAGTTAGCAACCGATAAAAGTCTGTTGTACATATTCCGATGACGTGCCCTGCCATGCCATATCCATAGTGTCTCACAAGGGGGGTATGCAGGGGCGCATGCTCCTTCGCACGCCCCCTGGTAGAAGACTGGGGTAGAAGGTAAGGTGCTGTTGTATAAGTGCGAATGAATTTTTAGTGGGTTAAGAGAGGAGAGGGGAGAGAGTGGGATTTGCCAAGGTCAATGCTTTAAGAAGTGATCTGAGGCCTTTTGCCCCGGATACAAAGAATATCGCGGTTCAGAAAGCTTATCCAAAATCGAAGGTTGGCGGTAGTACGAATAGTAGCATTGTTATCCAAGATCTTAAGAACAGTTAGTTGGTGAACATAGGCAAGGGATTTGCCATGCAGATATTTCTCAACAACGCAAATCGAGTAAAAAATGCGACAGTGTAATTTACTTGCCCAAGATGATAAAGATCCGCACGTCAGCTTGTTGAAGCTTAGCCAGCAAAATCCGCCATATAGTGTGTGCTCTCAGACTCGGCTAGAATCAGGTTGACTCGCATAAAAGCGTTGATTACACCATTTGCGAACAGGTATTTTTTTGTTGCGAGGCACCTCTAATAATAGATGATAAATATCAAGATAAACTTTCGTGTTCTTAGGTACCTTCATACCTTAGGGTTGAAGAGGGTCGTGTTGCAAAGTCAGCAAGACGCTAACCAAGAGACCCACACACTACGACAAATATAGTATCTGTTTTGGGGGGAGGGGGGAGCAGAACATCCCTCACAGGATAGGGACTGGGGTAGAGTCTACAACGAAATGAAGGCTCAGGATGGACAGGAGAGGTGGCTCGGACTCTGGATTGTGGTGTCGTCTGAAGTCAGAGTATTATTAGCGGTCTCAATATTGAAAAAGGCTGCGTAGTCGAAGGCCGGTCAAGTAGGATACCTGTAAAGCAGGCTGACAATGTAGAGTCAGGACTGGAGTGACGAGCAAGATGGTGTGATGATTGTCTTGATGATGTGTGATGCTATCTTTTGCAAGCTCAGGCTCAAGCCCAAGCCCAAGCCCAAGCTCAAGCCCAAGCCCACAAGTATAACTTCGAGAGGGTGATGCTGCTAAAGACTAATAAGTAGATGCTGAGCGGGATCAAGCAATACTAACTAGAGAAGTAAAGGGGATTAGAAAGGCTCACGAGGGAGGATTGAAGGGGAGGCCAGGGGTTGTATGTGATGGGACGGTACCTTTGGGCTAATGCTTCAATCTTAGCCCAGTTGAGTTCCATTGCATGTTGAAAATAGGAATAGCGTATTCTCTATAATAGCAACAGGATATCATCGGAGAAAAAGACTTGCCTAATGAGGTTGAAGTTAGCTTGGCGAAAACAGGCGAAGTGTCCATCTGAGACGCAGAAGGATTAACAAGAACAAGGATACGGCTTTAAGATCAGGCCTAATGAGGAAATTCGGCTGCTTGTTCGTCATGCATCAAGGCGTGGTAAATAGTGTGGGCGAAGGTGTGGGCGGAACATGCTTTGAATTGAGGTACAGAGGATAAGATGAATTGCGAATGGCGATGATGGTGCAGAAGGGCGGAGAGAGAGGAGAGAGAGAGAGAGAGAGGAGAGAGAGAGAGAGAGAGAGGAGAGAGAGAGGAGAGAGAGAGAGAGAGAGAGAGAGAGAGAGAGAGAGAGAGAGAGAGAGAGAGAGAGAGAGAGAGAGAGAGAGAGA
>JADILG010000349.1:0-22786 GCA_017591655.1 Thielaviopsis populi
ATCAGATTAAAAGAAAAGTAGGGCCATATAGGAACATCTTGTTTCTTTTTATTGGTTTAGGGGCCTTCCCCCCCCCCCCGCCCCGCGTGTGCCTAGGTTGTTGACCGTCCGAGTATGACGCAACTATCCGGCCCCCTTGTCACGAGTCGCGATATAAGGCGCAGGACCCGAAATAGAGTTCAAGGCTTGACAGCTGTACGCAGCCGCCTGCACCCGGCATAGACTGGGGCGATGACGTATTTGACTTGGAACTTGACGCTAAGGCAATGGCAAAAGAAGAGCACAGCAAGAGACGGCAGCACAACTGAACAACTGACGGGCCAAAACGAATGCAATACGAAGCATATCCAACGATTTAAGAAACAAAGAAAAAAAATCAAAACAAAAATGGGGAATATAAACCAATGGAAAAAAAAGAAGAGCGAGTGTGTGTGTGTAATGGATCAACAAAAGAGAAGCAGAACAAAACAGAGCATAAGAAAATGTCGGCAAATGTCGAAACCAACCAAATACAAAGGGAATAAAAAGGAGCAAGAAAGTGCAGTAGACAAAGGGAAAAGAAGCCTCATCCAAAGAGGCAAAGGCGAGTGGTTGCGGTTGAGCAAGAAACTAAGGATAAAGAGAAAAAGAAAAAAAAATATACTATACGCATGGGGCAATGAACACCAGCTGAAATCGAAAACGGCGCAACGATCAAAGCAACCCTTCGAGGACCAACAGAGTCATAAGGACACGCAAAATCCCCGGCTTGCCCGACGCAAGAAAAGGAAGGCTGCCCTGAAAGGAACATGTTGGCAGTGGCGTTGGTAAACAATGAAGCAGACAAGGTCGTAAGGCATTATTAGTATAAAAGAAAAAGGGCAGGCTGATTGCGACAATCAACGCTGCCGCTTTTAATTGCTGTGCATCTTGTGCGCAGCTTGAAGAGCTAGAAGAAAAAAAAAGTTAGTGTGAGTTCACATGGCTTGACGTCTAAACAATAGACAATAAACTCACCATTCAAGACCGACACTTGGCCATTGCGGTCGCCGCAGGCAATCTGCAGACAAGAGCCCTCGACAAAGTCCAGACACACACTGTTAGGCAGCTCCTGCAGCTCCATGTCCGGAACATACGGCAACTTGAAATCACTGAGGTGGAAGCGCTTGAGCGCTGCGCCACCCAGCTTATCAGGCCGTGTGCCCGACGCCGTAACCGGCGTCAAAATCAGGAATCCCAGGTTATCCAGGCCCATGGTGCGCCGCTTCCACAGCAGGTTATCGGGGAATTGCACATTAACGTCACCCATAAACGTCACTTCAGGCTCGCCAGTCGGCTTAAGCTTGGGCCGGGCCTTGACAGCCGCTGTGCCCATGGCTGCAATGGTCTCCTCCTGCACCGTGGGCGCCATGCTGATGGGCGACCTCGAGGTACGGGAATTGGTCGAGGAGAAGCCCGATGACAGCCGTTGCATGAATCTTCCAGCCTTTCCAAGCTTTCTATCGCTATCATCGCCAGATCCAATGTCGCTGCCCTGTGTAGGCGACTTGGCTCCGTCACCCGTCTCCCGCTCACGACTAACGGACGACCTATGACTGCCAATCGACAAGCGCCGCATGTAGCCACCCGAACTGCTACTGACACTGGTGTTTTGGTAGGTAGATGGTGGTCTGGAGGGGGACTGCGAAACCGTGCTGGCGTCATGAGAGGAAGTGATGGAGCGGCGGCGGTCCTTAATGAAGTCCTTGACAACTGTCAGTGACGAACGACGACGAGGGCGCTTGGTAGTGGAGGTAGAAACGGAAGCAGAGGTTGAAGCAAAAGAAGCAGCAGACGAGTCGGTACAGGAGGTGGGGCTCAGGTTGGAAGCATAGTCATTGACTTCCGAAGTATGCATTCGTTCGGGATCCATGTGTTGACTGACCTCGGTTTCTCCGTCAGCGGCACTACCAGTGCGCCTGGGAAGATCCCTGGAAACTCGTTTTTCATGAACGCTTGTGCGCATTGGACTGATGGGCCGGCTTTTGTCGGTATTGAAAGTGCTCATTCTGTGGTTCAGAGCCACAGTGTGATGTAGGCCATCCGTTGCATTCTGCTCGTCCACCTCTTGGTCAGTAACCCTGTCCCCGTACTCTTCGCCATGCCTTTCAGGGCTATGGTCATCCATCTCATCTTCTTCATGCACAGCAGCATCTTCATGGGGGAGGGCTTTGTCTCTTACAATGCGCGTGGTCACCTGAACTGACGACTCGCCGCGGTCGAGTTCAAAACGAGACATTCTGCTAGCCACCGAAGATGAACGATCACGGTTGGTGCTACCAATAATTACCGACTCACGAGATCTTCTTGACGGACTCCGGGCCACTCCATTGCCTCCATAGCCCTTATCGCTCATAGCCGGAGACCGCGGGGGGTCTAGAATGGCCGACTTGCGCACCGAGTAGAACGTGCTGGAAGTAGTTGGTCTTGGTGGTGGAATAACTGCGTTGGTAGATCCCGACAGCTGCTCCAAGGCCTTGATTCTCTGAGAAATGCTGGAGCCAATCTTGCCCTGACTCTTGGGGGCCAGGCCACTTGAGGACTGTTGAGTAATCTTGTGAATGTAAGCCGCGCCAGCTCCACTAGAGACGCTGCGGGCGGAACTAGCAGTCACATCAGTAGGGAGGATGACAGCCGAAGCACGCAGTGTAGGCTGTGAAACAGTCCGGGTAGAGGAGCTAGAGTATGGCCGAGATGGGCTGGACGAGCGGAGCGAGGGGGCGGGAAACATTGGGGTGACCGGAGTGTAGTCCATGTTCACACTGCTTCGCTTGGCTTGTTCCTCGGCAGCTTTGTCAGCCACTATAGACTTGTCGGAAACATCGGTACAGATGCGCTCTGTAGGTCGGCGCTTGGGAGACTTTTCGCCATCAGCTTCATCATTGGATAGTGGACGAGGTGGCGGGGGCATCAGGACAGCATCGCGAAGAGCAGTATCCTTCACGGCCTCCTGTGAAACAACATTGGGTGCCACTGCCTCCGCAGCAGTTTTTGAGTCCTCGAGGGTCTCTGTCGCAGGGCTTTGGACGACAGCCGTGGTGGAAGAGGAAGCATCGGTAGAGTCGACAACAGGGGTTTGAGCCCCAGACTTTTGCAAGATCTGAGCATCTTGAGTCGCCTGGGACTCGTCTGAGAGCCCAGGCCTATCAGTGGTAACAGGTTGTTCGGAAACTTCAGGCACCACAACTACTGCACCATCAGGTGTAGAAGCCTTGGGCATATCAACGAAATCGACGTCGGCCGTCTTGGTCTCCTCAACCTTTGGGTGCTTGACTTGCGTAGTCTCATTTTCCATCAGCTTCTCTTGAGGCTTCCGTTCCTTGGTAGCGGCCGGCTCAGCAGCAAAAGCTTCTTCTGGTGTAGCTTTGACCTTAACATGCCCAGGCGTGTATTCTTCAGGGCCGTTCACAATCTCGTTATCCTTTGACGCCGCCTCAACAAACTCATCTTCGATTCCGTCAGTGGCTGTTTTCCCGATTTCTGCCTCGTTGTGAGGTTCAGTCAAGGACTCCCTCTTGGTGATGTTATCTTGCACGTCATCTGGATGCGCCGTGCCATTCGTAGACTCGGAAATGGAGGAAGCCTTTGTCGAATATGCTATTTCCGATGTCTGGAGAACAGGAGAAGGGGGGTGCGATTCAGACAGAGTGAGCTCCGAAACTTGATCATTAGTCACGGTCTTTGTGCCAGTAGATTCGATAGCCACTTCGGAATCGGTATTTATAGTTGTGGTGGGAGAAGACTCTGAGTCAATGTTCAGCATCGACGGTTGGCTGTCATCATCTTCATCAAGCTGCGATGGGCCATCAATGGTGGTATCCAGATCATCAGCCTCCATCACATCCTCAAGCACATCAGTGATCACGGTGGGGGATTTGGAATCGTCATCAACCGAAAAGCCAGTGGCTTCTGTAGCAGAAACAGTTGTCCTGTCCTGGTTCTGGGCCTTGTTCATTCTCTTCTCACGCAACTTCATGGCCTTCATCAAACGCGCTTTCTCGGGCGTGATACGATCCTTTGGAGACGGCAAGGATGCTGTCGGAGAAGGGGGCGGGGGAGGAATCATACTACTCAAGCCAGCAGCAAAGCTCCCTGAGCTAGTATGGGGTCTCCCGTCGTGGGACACTGGTGCTACCAAGCCAGTTGAATCAATTGCAATCTCCGGAATATCAGCACTGGGATCAGCATCGTCCTTGTCTTTTTCCTTGTCCTTGTCTCGGTGTTTCTTCTCCTTTTTCGCTTTGGAAGCCTTGAAGCCGGCGGGTAGTGAAGAGATTGAGCGAAAGGTGCTGCTGTTGGAGCTTCCTGGACGACCAGGAGCTTCTGAGGGACGTGGCCCAAGCTTAACCTTGGGCTTGTAGCTAGGGTAGGGATACAAATCGGCCGTTCGTGTGGACTGTGAGCTTGGGCGACTAGGAGACTCCAGGGCATCGGATGGTGACTCTAATTGGTCGCTGGTCGCCCCAACAAACGTCGGCGGTGATTCTGTTGACGCAAAATTGCTGGCTTCGGGCAACTTGGCTAATTCTGAGTTGAGTGTAACAGGAGAGCCAGTCAGTGCAGAGGCTGTAGAAGCCATGTCTCCTGAATCTGACTCTTGGCCATCGTCGTCGATATGCTTAGATTTTCGGCGGATCGCACTGGGCTCCTGATTTTGATCGTCCTCTTCAGCAATCTCACCCAGCCGACGACGTCTTTGGGGGCTCATGGGGCCTGTGGGACTTGATGGGCTCGAAGGACTAGGTTGTTCAGAGGACTCGAAGCCACACACAACTGCCAGCTTGGGATCCTGCAGTTGCTTTGCTTCTGAAATCTCGTAGAGGTGATTATAGGGTTGGAATCGTTCGCATATCATGTTGAAGTGGACCGTTGCACGAGCTGGAAAGGAAAAGCATCAGGTTAACCACCGAATTGCAGCCATTTGGGGGGGGGGGGTTGGCAAATTGACGCGATATTAGGGCTTCAACCAGCCAGGCCAGATATTAGGAAACTATAACTTGGTTAGTGGTTGTTCACGTACCTTGCACGAGCCGAGAGCAGTCCTCGGGCTGGTATTTGAGAATAATCTTTTTTTCGCGGTAATTCAAGAGTCCGTATAGAGGCGACGGGTCGGCATAGCTTGCAATAGCCTCACGAATCTCGGCGTCGCCACCATTTCCGCTGCCATGAAGCTCAACTTCATCACGGCTGGCGTACTTGACCAGAAACCTAATAAGCAGGGCACATGATTATGTTAGCTGGAGTTTCACCAATTGTTGACGGGTATGCACACGCGGGTCAGCTCGTACCATCCTCCAGCTTCACCAGCTGCCGACTCAAAGGCCGCCAGAACAGCGGGATCTTCTAAGCCATTCAACGACATTTTATGCCGGACTTTGTTTTTCCTTGTTGTATTGACGGTTCAGGTTGAGTCGTACACGTGCACTTCTGCTGCTGCTATCAGCAGTCAATATATTTCGGGCCGCGCAATCAGAAGATGCGTTTCGCCAAAGGGAGGAACGAGTGTCGAGAAAAAGAAAATCCAGGTATGGTGAGCGAGTGAGCGAGTCAGGAAAAAAAGAAAGAAAAAGGGAAATGGATGCTGAGGTGTTCGGGGTTGAAGATAATCGAACAGCGTTGGTATAAAAAAAATAGGGGCTTGTCTTCATCCAAAGGGAAAGAAAAAAAAAAAAAAAAAAAAAACAGAAAAAAAAAAAAAAAAAAAAAAAAAAAAAAAAAAAAAAAGACAAGTTAACTGGACGACAAGAAACGAAAAAAAAAAATGAAAAGAGAGCGTGGAGCAAAGGATTCCAAATATAAACAGACCGTCAAAAAAGAAAGAAGAAAGAAGAAAAAAAGAACAGACTGCAAGAGAAAACAATTCCAAAACTCAAAGCACTCGTTAGCTAAGAAAAGAAAGGAATGGTCTTCAGGCAAGGGCAGCTTTGAAACAGGCTGAGCAAGAGTAATTCAAGATCAATCCAGCACAGAATCGGGGGCCCCAAGATGTTGATATGGATATGAGACGCATGCAGAAACGAAGGACTAAGGCCGAGATGAAAAGGATAGGATGCTTTTGTTGTAGCAGTGCCGTGCAAAAGAAAAGAAAAGATCAAGCCAGATGACTGGCAGAATAAGAGTGCAAATGAAGGTCAAGATAAAGAAAATAAAAGACGGAGAAGGAAGAATAGAACACCGTCAAACAGCAACCAGCAACAAATCAAGTCCGTCCGTAGTCCTTTTTTTCGAGAGATCAAAGGAAGAAAGACAAGAAAAGGGAACAGTATAGTGGAAGAAGAAAGTGCATGGGCTGCAATAGGAGGCTCAAGCTTCGGAGACACAAAGCCGTAGAAGTCACAAAGCAGTGCAGAAGACAGAAGAAACAGGAGGAGAACAAGAAAGAAGGAGAAGTCGGAGAAACGAAAACGACTCTGGAAACGGGTTGGGTTGCCTCGACTTTGTTTTCCGGGCTGTTGTTGTTTTTTCTTCTGGGGCCAGAGGGACAGGTAGGACAGGGACAGGAGGAAGAAGACAAGAGAGAGGGAGAAGAAAAAAAGGAGAGGAAGAGCCAGATTCGTTCCTCTCCTCATCTGGCTTCTCCTCGCGTTCTGCGCCGTTTTCCCTTTTCCTTGGTTGCTGTTTCTATCCCATCTCCATCTCAAATGGACGACTAGGACTAGGGTATCCATCCCTGTGGCTAATATCGCCGGGCCAGGTACAGAATTCAGTTGGCTTGAAGGAACAGGGACAAGTACAGCTTTGCGCACAGTTGCATATGTAGGTTAGAACGAGGAGTGCTGAATGGGTGGGGCATAGGTAAGGTGCATGTGTGTGTGCGCGTGCATGTGCGTGTGTGTCTGTCGGTACTCATTAATTATATGTATGCACTTCATGGGACACCGGGGACAAAGCTAGGCGCAAGGTGCAAAGAGAACAGGGCCCAAAGTGCAAAGTGCAAAATGCAAAATGCAAAATGCAGAGCGGAAATTCAGGTAGCTGGCGATTTGTTGTTGTGCAGGCCAATGAATGAACGTATGAATGAATCAGTTCAATGTTCCTGGATCGCGCCGATCCGCAAACCGCGTATATGAGCATCAGCGGAATGGCGGGCTCTGGCTCGTGCCTCGGGGAGTGATCGGGCCTAGGCTTGACTCTGGGGAACACCACAATGATTTCGTTTCCATCATAATCCGGGGTTTTCTGTTGGCATTCTCTTTTCTTTTTTTTCTCTGCTGGTACTGTTAGCCATCCTGTGTTACATTTGCCGATTACCAACCGCTTCGTTCAAGTGCTTGCATACGCCAATATAAGTCAATCAAGCCGCTCCCTTGATGGAATAGTAAGCAATAGCATCAAGACATCAAGAAACAAACGAGCCTCTCTCCCTGTCCAGAAGCCAACAGTAAGACCCGTTCGTTCTCTTGAACCCCCCACCATCTATCTGTCTTCATATTGCTGAGCTAGATAGGGGAGCTGGGGGGGGTGGATGAGATGAGGGTGGGTCCCTACATACTGGGGTCAGGCCGGGGAGAAGAAGCAACGCAGGCTCTTGGCTGGTGACAAGGGGCAAGATGGGTGATGAATGGAGGACGTTGCGAGTGGTGGTTCGATGCATGAAAAGAAGAAGAAGATGATGATGATAAAGAAGACAGATCAAACGACAGAGAGGCATACAAAATGAGGACAAGTGGTTTTTTTTTCAAAGTGTGAATAACAGCGGGAAAGAGCGAAATTTTTCTCTCCTGCTCTATTGATACAGCCCCCCCTCTTCTACAACGCAGCAACTACCGGAAATGGGTTATCCGGCTTCCCATTGGCTGCAGACCATCGTCTGAGGGTCAACAGCTTATGTCTATGCCTATACACACACACACACACACACATCCACATCCACACACATACATCCGCATACACATGCACACATACACACATGCACTAACGGACAAAGTCTTCTTCCGTGACTCTTGAAATCACCGCCCTTGATCAAGCGCCATCAATTCCTCGATCCCGTGTTTGCAAGTTCTAGCCGCTTGAAACTTCTGACTCGGCCCAGGCGCATTATTGTCTAAACGTATTCATTCCCCTTTCTTCGATCCATCGACGTTTCTCTCCCGGATTGTCCGCCAATGTTGGCCTGTCAGGTGCAATTTCTACTGGGCAGGGCAGGATATGGCCGACGATCAAGATTATTGGCTGTTGACTTGTACATTGTTTCTTCTATATGGTCGTAGTGGCAGCCCTTGTCCTTGATCTCCCAATACACAACCCTTCCATATTTCATCTCCCATATTGGAGGCAATGTCGTGTTGTCGCCTGTTCGACATGGTAAATAGTGAGTGGGCAAGCCGGGGTTTGACGTGCAGTAGGGTTATGGCAGGTTGATGGCATAAGAAACAACCAGCTGCAGGTGGGTGGTCAAGTGTATAATTTTTGAAAGGCAATCATAAAAGGGCAGACAAAAGAGATTGACAAATACGAAGCATGCATCAAAGCAGAAAACAAAATAAACCGCAAAAAAAATAAGATGAACAAGCTACTCGTAGCAAAGTCCACCCATGTTGACAGGTCAGACACAGGTGTAGACGATATATATAGCAAGTGAGAAGGGAGGGAGCGAGACCTAGGACGACAACGAGCCCACTCTCAACCCACACGTTGTTATAAGGCTATAGAGGGTCCAGTACTATTTACTAGGTTATAGTAAACAGAAGTAGATTGATCTCAAGGGGGAGAGGAAGTAGAAGTCTAACTACATTAGCCCTATTGTGACTAACAGATATAGTCCTAGGGGCACCCTTGTTGCTGACTAATCCACACCCTAATGCATATCAGGTCGTATGAAGCGTACAACTACGCAGGTCAAATTATCAGTGCTGAAGCGATTCAGGGCGTGGTTGACAAGTGTCTGGGCAGCTTCGTTAGGGTCGGAGATATTGCGGATAAGATCGACGGCTTCTTGATCAGAGCAGACATCCCAGAGCTACAAAGCGAGGACGAGAAAGAGTAGTTAGCGAGGATTCTTTCCATTGTGCATGCAAACAAAACGAAATGCCATTCTTTTTTTTCTTTTTTGTTTCTTTTACTTTTGTTCTTTTGTTCTTTTCTTCTTTTCTTTTCAGGGGATGGAGTGACACATGTACTTACACCATCGCAGGCAATAATGATAAACTCGTCGGTTTCAGGCTGGATGACCGTCTCGGTGGTGTAGGGATGTCCCGTCACCAGATCCTTGATGTAGATGTCCCCCAGGGCTCTTGTAACAGCTAGCACGCCGTTGACGCGGTTGTTTAGAATGAGACCTCCGGCACTGGTGATGCGCCGGCTTTCATTTTCGTCGCTGCCTTTGTGATCGTATGACAGGCGCAGTGCACGGCGACTGCGACATAGCACGATGCGGGCATCGCCGACGTTGGCTGTGTACAGAACCTGCTGGCGCTTGGCGGTGCTCTTGAGGCGGTTGTGGATGGCCTCTGAAGTAGCAGCCATGTCGCTGGTGGAGGCTGGAGCAGAGGCGGGGACAGCATCAGCAGTGTTGGAATCAGCAGTGGTGGAAGCAGCAGTGGTGGAAGTCGAGTTAGCGGTGGAAGCCGGGTTAGCGTTGGCGGACACAGTGGTGCTGTTACTCATGTCCTGGGCAGCAGCCTGCTTGGCCGACTTCTCGATAGCAACGGCGTTCTTGGTGGCCTCGGCAGCAGCAGGCACTATGTTTTGCGATCCGGTGGGCGAGATGTTACTTGGCACGCGGTCCTCCCAGCGCAGCACGGCCACGGCGGCAGTGCAGCCACTATTCTTTAGCGGGAGCTGTTCCAGCTCTGCATCGGCGCGAGTAAAGGACTGGTCGAGCATTTCGGGCACAGGGGCTTCGGGATTGCTGAGGATCAGGTCGGCGAGGATAGTGTGGAGGTTCTTGCCGCAGTACTCGGCGGCAAAGGTGCCGGCATGGCCGTCAAATATGGCAAAGTAGCCGTTGTCAACAGCGACAAGTTGGTTGGCAGAGCTGGCGGGCGAGGTGCTGTTCTGGGCGGCGCTGGTGCCGCTATGGACGGCATCTTTGGTGCGACTGCGAGTGTCAAGGAAGTCATAGAGATAGGCGTGGGTGTCTTCCATGGTACGACGGCATCTTTTGTTGCTGTCCTCGCAGACGCCGACGCTGAAGGTGGAGAACTTGGTCATCTGAGACTTGCCAGCGGCATTTTTGTCGTGTCCGTTGTCGAGTTTGGAGAAAATAGACCTCATCTTGGGCAGGGCGGAGGGCACCGAGGAAAGCACCGAGGGAGACTCGGGAGACTCGGGAGAGGAGAGGGTTGGAGTGTGGGTGGTGGTGTTGGTGGTAGAGTGAAGAAGGGCCGGGCAGGTCGGCGAGGGTACTGAGTGGCGGGCGGAGCGGGCGGAGCGGGCGTGGTGGTGGCGACTGGTGGATGATGAGGACTTGGGGCTTTGGCCGAAGGTGGTCAATGAGTTGCGGGCCGACTGGAACAAGCTGCTGGCCTTGTTACCAACAATGGTGCTGCTTCTGCGGCGTCGGGAGGAGGAAGGAATTGGCAATGGGTGAGGCTGAAGCTGAGACTGAAGCTGAGGCTGAGGCTGCGGCTGCGGCTGCGGCTGAGACGGGCGAGAAGGCGAGTGGGGAGGGGCAGCAGTGGCAGTAGCGGTAGCAGCAGCAGCAGTGGTGATGGTGGTGGTGGTGATGGAAGCGACTGTGGGTGATGTCGAGGGCGAAGGCGAGTGAGAAATACAAATAGTCGATGGCCCAGGCGTGGAGGAGTTTTGTTTTTGAGCGAGTGTGTTTTTGTTTCGGATGGGTAGCGAGGTGGCGTCTGTAGCCGCAGTGGGAGCAGTGGGAGCAGTGGGAACAGCGGCAGTAATGCGGATAGCAGCAGTATCAGACTTGGCGGCGAGGGGCTTAGCAGCAGTGGCAGTGGCAGTTGGAGCTGTAGCTGTAGCTGTAGCTGTGGTGGCCACTATAGGTGCCGCTATAGGCGCTGCTGGAGCTGGAGCTGGAGCTGGAACCAAGCCAAAGGCCGCCGAAACTATGGAGCGTCGCTGTCTGCCCTTTTTCAGCGCTGTGTTTTTCCAGCTATTGTCCTGTGTATCTGAGTGAATCGTATTATGGTAATGATGGTGGTGGCGACTATGGCCGTGGCCGTAGTCGTGACTGTGGCCCTGACCCTGGCTCTGACTGCTATCGTTGCCTTCACAAGGCGGCGGCGGCGGTTGACCTGTCGCTATCACTGTCGCTGTAGCTCCAGCGCGGGGGCTCTTTTCACCTCCAAACACTCGGTTCAGCAGGCCAGCTCCCTGGAAGGAGAGACTGCGACGCTTGTTGCCTGCCAGCGTTGTGGATTTGGAGGGGGCAGGGAATACTGGAAGAGGTATTTTCTAAAAAGAAATTAATTTAAAAAATATTTTTTTTCTGTACGTAAATAAGAAAGAAGAGAAAGAATAGATCATGATGACGAGAGAGAAAAAACAGAAAGCTTGTCAGCGGCTCAAGAGCTGAAAAAAAAACTCTTATAGAGACCTGCAAGTCATCAAAGACGAGAAAACAAAACACAAAGCTAGACAATAGCGCCGCCGAAATATACTGCACAGCCCCCTGTAGTACCATGCTGTATGGGTGCATATAGAGCGTTACAGAGGACTAGTCCGCTGTATTCTAGTCATGCATAACCTAGAGCTCGTTGTGCTTCCAACTAAAGCCACCCCGCAGCCGCTGGCAAAAAAAATAAGCTAGCAAAACTAAGGCCCAACCAGGATTCGAACCTGGGCTTACGGAATCAGAATCCGACGTCCTAACCAACTAGACTATTGGGCCGCATAAGAGCGAAGATATTGAAGAGTTCATATGCCACAGCAGTCTATGATTTCTGTTTCTATTGGCTGTTTGGCTTGTCGGATGACGTCTGCATATATACAAGCCAAAAACCAGAAGTTGGGTGCTCTGAGTGAGTCAAGTAGACTTTAAACAAAAAAAAAACAAACAAAAAATGATGAGATCTGCATAGTCAGGATGAAAAACAGACACCAAGTATAAATTAAATCAGTATTCAAATCCACAACCTAGAAACTCCAGACTGCCGGACAAACAACCCAACCATAGGCAAGAAACACGGGCAGACAAAAGACAAGCAAGCAAAAAGCAGCATGCCTATAATGTGACAAAGGACAAGAGAGGCTGCTAGTAAGGCCAGGCCAGGCCACCAGCAAACAAAAAATAAAACCCCTCCCTTTCACCTCACTTCCTCAGACTATCCAGACGAGACTGTAAATCGTCATCATCATGGGCTCCCATATCCCCGCTTCCACTTCCACTTCCACTTCCGGTTCCGCCGCCGCCGCCTCCACTGCTTCCCACAGCCTGGGCAATACGCGCTTCGGAGACAGCCTGCGTCTTCATCAAACCCTGCGGCGTCTCTCCCAGCAGGCCCGACATGTCAACGCCAATCTCTTCCAGCACCTGCTCCACTACCTCTTCGCTCTCTTCCTCGTCGTCGACATCAATGGCGTCATCGAGAGCGTCGTCCATGAACTCTTGGCGCTGGTCCATCATGTCATTCTCGCGCTCAAACTCCATGGCAATCTTCTGCAGCTGCGGCAGGTTCATACTGCGATTCATGGAGCCCAGGGCTTGGGTGGCGCCCTTCATGGCCGACATCATCTGTTCGTTGGTGCGATGGGTCTGGAGACGGAGGGATATCTTTTGCAGCTGGCTGCGCATGTTGTAAAACTTGTCAATGTATCTGTGTGGTGTGAAGCGAGCGAGTGCTGGTTAGCGAGGACAGAGCAAAAGGTATTGGGTATCGGGTATCGGGTATTGGGTTATTAGATATTGGATAATAGGCCCGTCAGGAAAGACACAGGAAAACACTCACTTTCGCGTGCGCACAAGGTCCTTGGCCTGGATCTTGCATGCGCCCATCTGGCCCTGCTTTGCACTCTGCTTGATCTGGCCAATGAGTGTTTTTTCCTGTCTCTCGAGTTTCGTGCGGACCTGGTCGAGCTCGCGGATGGCCTTGTCGATGGAGCGCTGGTTCTTGCGCAGGCGCTCGGCCGGCGTTACGCGCTTGCCGAACATGAACTCGAGGACCTGGGAAGGCGGGGGAGAAAGGCGATGCGATTAGCTTTGAGCTTTGAGTGAATAGGCCAGGACAGAGGAGGGGGAGGGGAGAGCTTACATTCATAGTGTGTTGGGTGAGAGCTATAGACGACCGAGTACAGGAAAGTCGAGACTGGGTGGAGAGGGTAAGATGAAATGCAAAGAAGAGAAGAAAAGGAAAAAAAAAAGTGCAACAGATTAGTTAGTGCGTGATGGGTAGAAGCAAAAAGCCATGGTTGAACCAAGGTGTAGTTGAAATTGAAATTGAAATTCAGCCTATGAACCCAGAGTGAGCGGGCTGAGTAAGAATAGGAATAGGAATTGTATCGGCCATAAATTAGGGTTAGGGTTATGGCGATATTGCCTAGGAAGGAGATTTAGGTAGTTGTCGTGCTTTCTTCAAAACTCCTACAAAGTATGTTGTACAGTTGCCTTTTTCAGATTGAATTTACACAACAACACTAAACAAACTAAAGTAACTACGATACTTTGTGGCGCGCCACTAGCTACGTATATAAAAGGCCAAGGACGACGCCCCTCTCTCGTTGGAGATTTTCTCCCTTTTCATTGAACACCGTCACCAAAGACTTTGGCCTTTTCTGTTATCAATTTCATTTGTACCGGCCTATTGCCTTTGCTTCTTTTTCCTTTAACAACTGCTACCATGGATCCTATTACTCGGCCGAACCTGATCAAAGTTGCCGAAGATCATGAGTCCATCGCGCATGAGATGCGGGCCTTGAATGCACTTCCTGTATTTGACAACGGTATCCAGATATTGGCGGCCCTTCAAGAGCTGCAAACATCGATGGTCACATTTCGCACTGAGATGAGAGACATCCGCACTGAGATGAGAGACATCCGCACTGAGATGAGAGACATCCGCACTGAGATAGCTGGCCTGAACAATCGTATTCAGGGTGTCCACGAGGAGGTACAGAAACTAGGTCACAAGGTAGATAGGCTGTATGTCGTTCTCTCCCTATTACCTCTGTATCTCATGTTTTTGACTGACCATCCCAATACAGAGACATCAATAGCCAGGCGCGTCTGCGGAATTCATGGGTTAGATCGAGCTCTGAAGAGCTCTCACCCCTCGTCAATATTTCCACTGGCGACCAGATTCCCCAACTCCCAAAGACAGGCAATGACCTGGTTCAACTTTCTCGTATGTTGATACTGTTCATGATGGTTTTTATATTTAGTCTCACTAACATTTTCTTTTTTGATGGCAGGCCAAGATTGCCAGCAGATCTTGGAGGCACTTGGACAAGAATCCAATGGTCGCCGCGTGAATACTGCTAGTCTTCGTGATCAGGTCAAGAACGCCATGGGAGTGTTTGGATTTTAGGATGAAACCCGAATACTAGAGAAATATGAAAAGTATGGTGTATTAGGGTAAAGGCTAGTCAGCAGCAAGGGGGACTCCACAACTATATCTATCGGCCACGATAGGACCATTAGTTAGACGTCTACTTCCTTTCCCCCTCATGATCAATCTACTATCATTACCGCTACATCCTAGTACATAATACCAGACCCCTCTAGCCTTGTAACACGGTGACGTGAAGGATTGACCAAGTCGTATTAGACTTGCAAAAACTAATGATGCAACTTGGCTGGCAAGATGCTTTTATATGCATACAGTTACGGCTCCATTATAGTCCATATACTTTATCAACTCCATAACCCTGGCTTACTGGCCATAACCCTACGGACTTCAAGAAGTTGGACTATGTATACTACGCTTGTGCTGGCCTCAGGCCTTTAAGTGGTTTGGCAGCCAGGAAAACTTACCAATCATATTCACAGGCTCCCGATATGCCCACAAAACAGTTGGTGTTTTCGACAGAAGAGGGGCTGTCTTTATTTATTTATTTTTTATTTTATTTTTTATTTTGTCTTCTTTTTTTCTTTTTCCTCCTCGATTCGATTTCCTCTGGCCTTTGGCCATTTTATGTACATAAATACAAAGCCTATTACTTACTGCATTATCGACGAACAACGCAACGATCCTCTTTTCCAGCCTCTTGATTTCATCGCCGCCCAAAGAGCGAAAAGTCCGCTTCCGTCTTTGGCCCCGTACACAGCCCAAGCCGGAGCTTTAGTCATAAGGCTGACACCACACGACCAACACAGCGATCACGACAATCACGTTTGTTATCACCGCTACAGACATCGCTGAGAATCAGATCAGTGTCCTCGCCATCGAAAGCCTAGCTGCATCATGAGCCTTGTGTCTCTGTAGCCTTACAGACACACACACACACACACACACACACACCATGAGCCACAACCAAGATCCCTTTGGCTTCCGAAGAAAGGGCAAGGAGCCCGCCCCCTCCCCCGACGGCATCGAAGGAAAAGGCAAAGAGCCCGCCCCCGCCCCCGCTCCCGCCTCCATGGGCTACATGACTATCGGCAATGGCCCTGGCTCCGAACACACCGCCCGGCTACAGCAGATGCTCGAGGATGACTCGGGCTACGGCGGCAGTATCGCTTCCAATGATTCCTGGGATGCCCACAATCACGGCACCTCGGGTGGACCCAACAGCCTCCATTCCAGCAGCGGCAGCAGCAGCGGCCACGGCCACGGCCACTCCCAGGCCGGTGCCATTCACCAGATCTGGTACAACCGCCACCGCGTCGCCCTGGGCCGCGCTATCAACAACGTCGTTGACCTGCTCCGCGGCCTGCAGGAGACCAACTCACAGTGGCCCGCTTACTACCCGCTGGTGCAAGGAAGCCAGGAGCCCGCCCCGCTCCGTCGCACCTTTACGTCAGGTGCCTCGGGCGACATGCGGTCAAATAGCCACAGCCACAGCCACAGCCACAGCCACAGCCCTTCGCCACTCAACCGCCTGCGCCGATCAGCAACCTCAACCGATGCCCACTCCACCCGATCCCCAGCTGCCGAAGACGACCCTGCCGCATCCGCCGAATCATATCCGCGTCTCGTGTCCCCTCAGATTGCCCAGGAGTTTTCCGTCCTGAAGCTGGACCTCAAACTGTCAGGCTCCAACTCTATGAACCAGACTGAACTGGTGCATTCGCTGGAAAAGACATCCATTGCGTCGCTGCTGGACGGCAAAATCTCCTCCAGCATCAAGCACCTGTACGCCCTCCGAGACCGTATCGAGGACACGTCCAGCAAGGTGCTCATTACCGGAGACCTGAACGCCGGCAAGTCCACCTTTTGTAACGCTCTTTTGCGCCGCAAGATCCTGCCCGAGGACCAGCAGCCGTGCACGTCCATGTTCTGCGAAGTCCTTGACGCCCGCGAAAACGCAAACATTGAAGAAGTCCACGCCGTGCACCACGACACCGTCTACAACCGCAACGACGAAACCACGTACGATGTCTACCAGCTGAGCGACCTGGAGGAGCTGGTCATTGACAACACGCACTATCTGCAGTGCAAGGTCTTTGTCAAAGATGTGCGCACCATTGACGAATCGCTGCTCAACAATGGCGTGGTGGACATTGCCCTGATTGACGCCCCTGGCCTAAACTCGGACACCACCAAGACCACCGCCGTGTTTGCGCGTCAGGAGGAGATTGATGTTGTGGTGTTTGTCGTCTCAGCCGCCAACCACTTCACTATGACGGCCCAGGAATTCATCACGACAGCCGCCGCAGAGAAGGCCTACATGTTCATGGTGGTCAACGGCTTCGACGTCATCCGCGACAAGAAGCGCTGTGAGCAAACCATTCTGAAGCAGGTCAACAACCTCAGCCCGGACACGTATAACGAATCCAAGGAACTCGTGCACTTTGTGTCCAGCAACGCTATCCCCATGACGCCGCCTGGAGGCCCCGGTGGCGGCCCTGGAGACGATGGCGGCGACGAGGGCCCGAGCGACCCTAACAAGAACAACAAGGCGGCCGACAACCTCCGCGATTTCCAGAACCTAGAGCAAGCTCTCCGGCGGTTTGTGCTTGAGAAGCGAGCCAAGTCCAAGCTGGCACCTGCGCGCAAGTACCTGCTCAACATTCTCAACGACCTCAATGCTCTGGCCAATGCGAACCACGAGGTCGCCAGCACCGAGCTCCAGCGCGTCAAGAAGGATCTGCTAGAACTGGAGCCACAAGTCGAAGCCAGCCGGCGGGCAACGACCGAGGTCAGCGACTCGGTCGACACCAGCATCGAGGAAACCTGCCGCGACGTGTACGAAACAACGCGCGCGACGCTCAACGAGGCCATTGTCAGCTCGGGCGAGACGACGCACGGCATCGAGTACCCTGGCATCTTTGGCGTGTTTGCGTTTGCCGAGGAGCTCAAGGCCGCCATGCTGGAGCACGTGTCGGACGCAGTGCACGACTGCGAGGACTATGCCAAACAGCGCACAGTCGCGGGCGTCGAGGTCATCAAGCAGCTGGGTGTGGCGCATCTGGGCGACGAGTACAAGGCGCTCAACTTCCGGCCGGACGTCATGTTCAGCCGGCGCCGCGACATGGCGGCGCGCCAGGTCCACGTGACCACCGAGGTGTGGGACTTTGTCGACATGTCAACGCTGATGCAGAACCACGAGAAGTTTGCCGGCACGGGCATGGCGCTGACGGTGGCCACGGCGGTCGGTTCGCGCGCGCTAGGCATCAACTCGTGGATGGACTCTGCCGTGACGGCCGTGCGGCTACTGGGTGTTAACAACATGAAGAAGCTGATTGTGCCGGCGGCTGTAGTAGCAGGTGAGCCTTTCTTTTTTTCCTTTTTTTTTTTCCTTTTTCTTTTTCTTTTTTTTTCTTTTTGTATTCGGTCCCCTTTTTCCTCTGTCCCTGTTCTATGTATGCTAACCAATTTTTTTTTTGTTTTCTTGTTTCTTTGGTCGTTTAGCTGTCGGTCTGGCAGCCTATGTCTTCCGCCAGATTCCCAAGTCGCTGCCGCGCCGGCTCGCAGACAAGCTCTCGGCGCAGCTCGCGGCCGACGACTACGTGCACAGCAACTCGATGCGCATCGGCCAGAGCGTGCGCAAGGTGCTGCGCTTCCCGGCGGACAACCTGCGCGTGTCGCTGGAGCAGAGTGCCAAGGCGCTGGGGGCCAAGCGCGAGAGCACCATCAAGACCAAGAAAGAGAACGAGGCGGCGTCCAAGTACTTTGGCAACCTGATGCGTGCCTCGGCGCAGACGCGGTCGTTGGTACAGGGCATTGATTTGGATTCACCGCCGCCGGGGAGCCAAGCGCAATGAGGAGGGGGAGGAGGGTGAGTGGGTGATGAAGCAAGACCTTCTCTCTCTCCTTGTATCTCTCTCTGGCTCTGTAACTCTCCTCTCTCCTCCGCTTGGCTGTTAGTCCTACAACGCGAACGAACATCACAGCATGTAGCATTTCCTTTCATTTTCTTCGTTTCTCCTTGTCCTGTGATATCGTTTGCCCCTGGATTTGCCTGTACAAAAAACACACATAGCGCATTGTTGATTTTCTGTCACACGAGACTGTCACGCGTATTGGTTCACTGTGTATTGCAGTATTCATATGTATTTCATGTATATAGCAATAACAACAACAACAACAACAACGCCCCCAAGCAAGCAAGCCTGAACGCCCAGGTATAGAGAGTGGACAGCAGATATGACAAAGGAAAGGGAAAAGAAAACGCAAAGTAAAGAATAAGCATTGAAAAGGAAACCCCGGGCAGTGAGCCTATAGACAGCGTGTAGCGGTACAAGTAAGTGTATAAGTATATGAGCAAGCGAAAGAAGTCAAATGTATATGATGCAAGAAGAGCGGTGGTGGAAGTCGTCAGTCATTCATGGCGCGAAGATGCAAGAAAACAAGCAGATGCAGAGAGCGTAGCGCGTAAAAAGCAAGGAGTAGAGAGAACAGCAGGCGGTGGCGGCGGCGGTGGCGGCGGAGGAGGAACCCTCCCCCCACCAGCCGGTCGGTCGGCCGACCCGGCGTGTACCTCATCGCAGCACGTCATGCTGCACAAGCATCTGCTGCAGCGCCATGCACGTAAACGACTCGCTCTCGGGCATCATCTCGATCATGCCCGTCAGGTTGGCCACCAGGTCGCCCTGGTTGCGGTACGCCAGGATTGCCGGCACGGCGGCGGCGTCAAACTCGACTTCCTCGTAGTGCACCTTGACGAAGCGCGTGGTGCGGTGGGCCGCGACGAGCGGGACGAGCGCATGCTCGACTTCGGTGGAGACTTCGCACTGCACGATGCGGATGGCGTTGTTAGCAACAGGGGTTCAGGAGAGAACAGGGCAGAGAGAGAGAGAGAGAGATAGAGAGATAGAAAGAGACAGAGGGGGCCGACTTACACCAGGGTCGTACACAAACACCACGACGGTCGTGTCGCGCGCCACCTTCTCGATGGCGTCGAGGTAGCCCAGAGCATCAACCTCGTCAAAGCGGCCGTACACGCGCACGCTGGGGCTGGTGCGACGCGTGCGCACGGCCTTGCCGTCGGCCTCGAGCTCGCGGCGGCGGCTCTCGCGCCACTGGGCCAGGAAGGCGTCCTCGTCGGCCCAGTCGCTGCCGCTGGCGCTGCCGCGCGACGAGCTGCGCGAGCCCTTGTTGGAGGCGGAACGCGAGCGCGCGCGCACGTGGCCGCTGGTGCACGTCGATGTGGTGCCCAGGCCGGCGTCGCCGCCAAAGACGCTGTGGCGCGCCGACCGCATGGCGCTCTTGAACTTGCTCTGCTTGGCGGCCTGGTATGCGCGCGCGTCGGCGATGACGCCCTTGACGCCGGTGGCGGCGTTGGCGTCGAAGGAGGCCGGCGGCAGGCGCAGGGCGCCGGCTGTGGAGGCGGAGGCGTGGTGGGTGTAGCGCATGTTGGCGTCGACTTGCGAGGCGCGGAAGGCGTCTTCTTCAGAGAGGTCGTGGGCGTTGGCGGGCGAGGCGGATCGGTCTTCCGGGTGTCTGTGATCGAGGGTCTTGGACGAGTTGGAGACAAGACGGTTGAATTCTTCTTGGGCGGGGGTGGGATCAGTCATAGTGAAGAGAGAAGGAAGGAGGAGAGAGGGGAAGGGGGGCGATGGGAACAGGCTGAGAAGTAGCGGCGGAGGGTCTGGGTTATATAGAAGACGGCAGTTGGGGGAGGGGGCGTAGAGGCAGGACGAGACGAAGGAAAGAAAAGAGGAAGAGAACAGGATTGTTTCACGCACGAGGCCTCGGCAGATCAAACAAGCACCAGGGCAGAGACAGAGCCAAGACGACGAGGAGGAGCAAAACGACTGGGAGAGGCACCGGTTCAGTCCAAACAAAGCAATGACCAGCAACAAAGACGGACAACGGCCAGAAGGAGCTTTGAGACGTTGTGAGTGTGGTGTTGAGAAGGTTTGGCAACGATGGGGGGGGCGTGCGTGGATCTAGGTGTGGCCTTGGGGCTTGGGGGGGTTTGAGGGTATGAGAAAGGGGGGGGGGTACGTCGAGGAGGACGAGGAGCGGCGAGAAAGGAAAGAGCGCAGGAAGAGAAAGAGCTCGAGTCACGCGGTTGCCTTTTTTTGTGTTTGTGGGTTGTGTTGAAAATAGAAGGGGCGCAGATTGGTTCTTTCTGTTTTGGTAGAAGATGATACGAGACGAGAAAAGAAAAAAAAAGAAGTCGCAGGAAAATTGCAAAGTCTAAAATAGGCTGTGCTGTTGGTTTTTTTTAGGGCAGCGAATCATGAAAGAATGAGCAGAAAGTAGAAAAAAAAAGAAGGAAAGAAAAAAAAAAGGAGGGGAAGTTGGAACCCTGTGCAAAGGGTGCGTGCCAAACACAGTCACAGCTGGTGTCAAAATGTGTTCTCCCGCCGCAAAAATTGGACGTAGCGACAGGTGCCAATTTTAGACAGATTTATTCTAGAAGATGTGGGGGTGTCTCGAATGCGGCAAAACAGCCAAAGGGGGAAGGGGGGGGGGGATAACCTTGAAGCCTTAGAGGAAGGAAGGGGCTCCAAGAGAAAGAAGCTTGGCTCGACAAACGAAGCAGTTGCCGTAGATGGAATATCTCCGAAGCACACCCTGGGGCTCTTTCGTTCATGCCTCATTTCCAAAGGGCAGGAGGTCGAGGGTATAATAGAAAGAACACACTAACAAGGAAGGAACAAGGCAGCACAGAGGGAAGGTGCGACAACGACATGGACGACGACATGGACAACTCGAGATGCGCTCATGCGCTAGAACTGAAGGGGCCGCATGAAGCAGGCGTGGCTCTTCTACGTCTGTGGCGGCTTGTTTCCTGTCGCTGCTCTGTTTGCGCTCTTCGCCTTGGTCTTGCCCTTGTCTGGCCTGTGTCTCATCTCTTCTTCGTTTTCTTCTTCTTCTTCTCCTTCCCCACAACAGAGCAATAAGACCCTGTGTTCGTGTGCGTGCGTGCATACGTGTGTGTGCATGTGCGTGTGTTGCAGCATCAGTAAACCCCGGTGGGGATCCACCGGCCACCCCGTCCCCGACGTTTCAGAACCTTCTATATGGAAGAAGGGGGGGCGAAGGCTAGACTAGCGTAAGATGAAAAGACAAGAAAAAAAGAACAAGCAACAAGCGTGGCTCTGACGTGATAGAGAGCTTGCTAATGTTTAAAGAGAAGAAGGAAAATAACGGTGTGGGACTCTCTAGGCAATGCCGCGGGCCCAGGGTCTCTCCTCCCCTTCTCCTCCTCCCCCTTCCTCTTCCCCATTACCCTTCCTCCTCCTCCTCCCCTTGCTCCTCTTTGGCGACCTAGATCGTCACTGCTTGTCGTCTGCTCGCCTGCTGTCGTCATCTCATTTGCGCCGGCATTTTGATCTGTCAAGCAAGCCACTGGATGGCGACGTAGACAAGGAAGATGTCGGCTGTCTCGCTTCCTTGGTTTTGGTTAGTTGCAACCACGCCAGTCCTTTGCTCTCTTATTCTTGCATGTTGGCGGGCCTGAACAAGAAGGCCACACTAGACTTTTGACTCTTTTCTCTCGGCAGTCTTCCTGCTGCACCCCCGGACGCCGGGGCTTGTCATGAGGCCGTTGTCTGTCTGTCTGTCTGTCTGTCTGTCTGTCTGTCTGTCTGTCTGTCTGTCTGTCTGTCTGTCTGTCTGTCTGTCTCGCTCTATCGTGTCTAACCCCCTCCCCCTCCCCCACCTCGCGCTACTCGCGCATAACCTCCAGATCTGCACCAAGCAGGCCAAAAGGCAAAAGCCAAAAGAGCCAAGCTCTGACTGTCTAGCCTGTCTGAGAGTCGAATGTCCTTGTCCTTGTCCTCGTCTTCTTCCCTATCTGCTCTGCCTTCTAGGCTTCTGCTCCCCTGCAGACAAACACACAAACGTCCCAAAGCGAAAGCAACCCAGAGCCAAGAAGAAGAACCAAGTCGGGTCCTGACGCCACACAGCAACGCACAGCAACGCACAGCAACGCACAGCAACGCACAGCAACGCACAGCACAGCTCTTTGGGACTTTTTTGGCTCCATCGCCAAGGGAAGCCAAGAAGAAGAAAGAAAAAAAAAGCCTTTCCTTCTCTATGCTTTCTCCCCCCTCTCTATTTCTCTCAAACCCCAAAGCTCCCCTCGGCCCTAGGAAACCCCCCGCCGCCCCGGTTGTTACAGGTTCTGGCGGGCACAGATAGATGCAGCCAAATAAAGAAGCACCCACCATTGGACGGTCCCTCCGTTGCGTGCTGCTGCCGTTGTTCTCGTGTTTGTTCTTGTTATTGTTATTGTTATTGCTATTGTTGTTGTTATTCTTCTCATACCCCCCCCCCCCTATTCCTCCCTTTTTTTTTTTCTTCTTTTTTTTCTA